>PVKC010005515.1:0-32938 GCA_004027635.1 Crocidura indochinensis | reverse complement strand
AGAAAGAGAGAAAGAGAAAGAAAGAGAAAAAGAAGAAAAAGAAGGAAGGGGAGGAAGGAAGGGGAGGAAGGAAGGAGGAGGGAGGTAGAGAGGGAGGGAGGAAGGAAGGAGGGAAGACAGGATGGAGGAAGGGAAGAAGGGAATGTGGGAGGGAGGGATGAAGGAAGGAAGATACTTTTTTCATAAGAATTTTCACAAATTTATCTTATTTTTCCATCTCTTGGTATTTCATGACTTAGCTTCACTAAAGAGGACTTACCTTCATCTAAAATAACCACATCACCAATTCCTAAAAAGCTAAGACTTCCTAAGGAAACTGGGGGTTTTTCCTTTTTTATTGACTCATATTTCACCACAGTCATTGACACCGCATAATATTTCTCCCCGTTTGGGGTTTTGTTATTTTATTGGTGGGGAGACTTTGAAGGATGTACCTGCTTTGGCTTGGAGTTTACTCCTTACTCTTTATTTAGGGATTAATTCTGATGGCACTCAGGGGAACATGTGGGTTCTTGGAAACAAACGAGGTTTGGTCCTATGCAAGACAAGTACCCTTCCCTCTCTATTATCTGTCTAGATTATTTTTTTAAATTTGACTTAGTAATATGGTTACTATAGTATGAACAATTTCAGTTTTCATATACATTGAACTATCAACAAAGTGTACCTATTCCAATACTAAATGCAGCACAAACCTGTTTTTTACTAAAATGTTTTATTTTTATTGAGGTGCCATGATTTTCAATAATATTAATAATAAAGATTTGACATACATTGTTCCAATGTCACACCCATCACCAGATTCTCAATGGCCCTCCAACAAAAGTTCCAGTTCCAAAACCTTAGTAAGTCATAGAAAAGATCAGATGATCCCATTCATTTCTGTAATGTACAAAATAATGAAATAACAGTAATGAACAATACAAAAAAACCATTGGTCTTGGATTGCAAAACAGACTTCCAAATAGCAAGGCAATAAACCACAAATTGTAAAATTATTGTAAATATGACACCTTAATTTTTAAAATAAAACTAAATAAACAAATTGCATACTTTTTTGCAAACATTAGCATAAAATCTGCAGCAATTATGAACATTTTGCTCATTAATTCATCACATTCCCAACCTCCTTATATGTTTTTATCATCATCAGTAAATCCCTTGTTACTTCGGAAGTATTAAAAATCTTATCTGGGACCCGGGAGATAGCATGGAGGTAAGGCGTTTGCCTTTCATGCAAAAGATCATCGGTTCGAATCCCCGTGTCCCATATGGTCCCCTGTGCCTGCCAGGAGCAATTTCTGAGCATGAAGCCAGGAGTAACCCCTGAGCACTGCCGGGTGTGACCCAAAAAAAAAAAGATTAAAAAAAATCTTATAAATCTTATTCTGTCAGCTTTTAATGAAAACTGGCCATTATATCATATGATAAAAATATTAGCACATAGCCTTTCCTTCCCTTTGACCTCTTGTCACTTCCCTTCCACTCTTAATTTTGTTATTACCTAAACCTCCAATTTTATTATCTATATTCAGTACTTTGCCTAGTTTTTAGTGTTTCATTCATTCTAACCATAGAAGACTGAGCCCAAATATTAAAAACAATTTACATTAAGTCATTGTCATAGCCACCTATTATTTTCCATAAAGTTCAGACATGCTGGCTTATCTCTATTGGGTCATTGTGTTAGGTGATTCCAATGACAGCAGCTTTATTGTTACCGCACAGTAGGTTACTTTATCATGAAACTTTGCCCGTTCTAAATTGTGTGACATTTCCCTTTGCATAATATTTGAATCATGACTTGATATAGTACTTTTACATTTGATTTGGTTTGGAGGACAGATGCTGATATCTTGTTTTCATCTTGTGAAAAGATGCATGATTCTACAAGATCCTCAAATTGACTCTCAGTTCTATTATAAAACTTAGGTATTATGCCCCCATTTTCCTGTCACTGAGAAGTGTTTCCATAAAGGATGAGAGTCAAATTTTAGAGTACCTGCATATCTGAAAATATCTTTATTCTATTTTAATATATTAATATAATTAATAAATTGCTTATGAAAATGAAACTTACATGTCAAAATTACTTTTTCTCAAGGTTGAAAGCATTTCTCGATTATATTCAGACATCATTGTGGCAAATGAGTTGTCTCATACCAGACTAATTCTCTTTCCTTTTTAGGCAAAGTCTTACTCAAAACTTAGAATCTTATCTGCATACCAAATATTCTGAAATGTCATAAGAGTTTATCTTCTATGTGTGAGTATTTTTAGTCATTCCCTACTAAAGTTGATTTATTCTCATATTTTGCTCATTTCTTCTCTTTTCTTTCTCTGCTTTCCACTTCTAGAATTTCTAATACTCTGATTTTGACACTTTTAGATGATTGCATCTTGTCATCCATATCATAGTGATTCTATCTGCTTTTTCTGGGCATGGTGGGGGTTTTACCTTTCAGCAATAATTTATAACTTATGAGTTACTTCTCATTTTCTTCTTCTTAGTGGTATCCTGTTTGCATTTTATGGATATAGCATCTTTCCAAAGCTTAATGCCAACACTAATAGAATAAACTTTTTGCAAAGTTTTCTTCGATTTTATATTGCCTCTACTCCATCCAGGCCCCAAAAATGTACTTTATTTTATAATATATGTAAATATATAAATATGAATACAACATAATAAATATTTTATCACAATTCTTATTATTTTTAATATCTACTGATATTTATCATGAATGTACATTTTAAATACTACGGAACTGAAGTTTTTCTATTTTTTTCTTTCTTTTATTGGGGGAGGTCTTGGTTTACACTTGGCTGTTCTCAGGAGCTACAATGGCTCTACACTCAGAAATTTTGCAAAGGCAAATGTCCTACCTACCAAACTATCCAGCACGATAACTAACAGAAGTTTCCTTTGCTCTGTCTTTAGAGAGGCCTTGCCCCTGAGTTGAGAGAATGATGATGTAGCCTTGTACTCCAAAGTTTTAAATCTTGAGTATAGAGGAAAGGTTCTAACAGTGAGGACAATGTTTTTCACCATCTCAATCTTCCCAATTTTAGATTTTGCAAAGCACCGCTTGCCAATCTTTTTCATACACAAAATATATTAAAAGGTTGGTTTTTTTTTTATCAGTGGAGGCAATTTAACAATCCCAAGCCAGAAAAGATCTGTGCTTTCAAACTACAGTAGATCCCTGACTTATTCACACAGAGGCAGATAAGCAGGTCACTATCATATTCTATCAGTCTTTAAGCCATCTCTTAGGTTTCCTAAACTCAACTATATAAGTTTAAGGTTTGATTTACATATATTATTGTTACAGCAGATAGGGGAGAAAAGTAATGTTTGAGGATGTAGTGAAGATTTAGTCATTTCAAATTTCATCAATGTGAGAGACAGCCATTCAGACAGATAATAGAAATGGTTGAAGGACAGGAACAAGAACCCTTAAAGAGGGAGCACAGGGCAAGTGGCTTACTCTTTGATTCCTCACTTGTGTCTAGACAGATGATAGGAAAGCAGCCTTCTCACCCACATGGTCTGAGAACAAACAGAGGAAAAGTTAAAGCGACAAAGAGCCTCCAGCTTACAGAATTTAAGAGGTGGGATTCAGGGCAGACAATAGAGCAGCTAGCATCAGCATGGGGACACAGATTACAGAGCATAGGTCAGGATCTGAAGCAGAAAGAGACCAGGACATCAGCTGTGTCTTCCTAAAACTCAAAAATAAAGAAGCTTAAATATCCTAAGCATTGAGAGTTTTATACAATAATTTTACAAAAAAAAAAATTCATGGAGCTGCTTAGGACCTCACAAGTTCATAGTAACATGATAAAATAATTACCATTGTAATTACCATTGTAGATTCAACTAATAACTATTTTCTCATATAAATGTAAGAAAGAAAAGAAATTACAAAGGAAAAAGGAAAATGTTTTGTTTGTTTTTCTTGTGGTGAGAACACAGGATTTTTTTCTGTTAGCAACTTTCCTATTTATCAGACAACAGCGTTAGATGTGCTCACTGTGTTATAATGACATCAGCCTTTCACTTTTAGCAAGAAGTTAATACATCGAGCCACCTTCCTCCAATTCCTTCCTCTGGCCTCCCTCTAATCACAAGTCTGATATATTTTTCAATAAGTTACGTTTTTGTTTTGTAGGGTTTTTTTTATTTCACTATAGTGATATTACTTAAGAGTCTTTTATGACTTATTAAAGTATATCACTCAGATAAACTTTCAAATCTTTATTCCTAGAGTCACAAAATAGTAGCGTTTCCTTATTTTCCCTTTTCTTTACCTCTCCTTATATTTACTTCAATTGTTCTTTCTATGATGACACCTTGCTCCTATGTGAGTCTCATCAGAGATCACTGATGTTTAACTCATGATTATTTTGATGTGTGACTTGCCAAGGGTCAAGAGCCTAAGGAGTGTATGTACTTCCTCATGCATCTCTGCAATGTGCTAAAGATCTTTATTATGGTGCTGGGGTCCCATAGTAGAATCACCAAATCATACTCAGTACACCTGGGTGGCAATAAAAATAGACCTCATAGTCCCAGGCTTACAAGGCATATGTGTATATATGTGTATAAGCCCATATACAGTTCTTAATATTATATTAAAATATTTACCCATTCATCTATTTATAGACTTTAAAGGTTTTCAAGTCCTGACTAATATAAACATTGTTTTTCTGGGCATAAAAAATAGCTATCCAAAAAAGATTTTAAAATCTGTTTCCTATGTAATTTCCCCATTGTCTATAAGAAAGTCTAGAATGAGAGATTTCTTAATAATTTAATGGCAGAAACAGAATAGGATAGATGTGTTAACATTGTGATCATTGATCATACTTTTCATAATATATCACATCAGTTTAAATGTGCACAGAGTTATTTCTCAATTATATCTCAGTAAAACTGGGACCTGAGAACTGAGAAGTTTTGACCCTCCTAGACTAACTGGTAGTATTGTGAATCCTCCCAAATATTCTTTACTTCTGTAACTTCACTCTTTCTAGTTCAGTTCTCTCATTGTTCTCCTTCTCTAGTAATTACTGCATAAGTACAGTTCTTAGCATTCACCATAGGCGCATCAACCAGGAGATTAGCGTCTCTAGAGGTAAGTTCAGGAGAGGTTTATTTTAAGATTCATCCATCCCCCAGAACTCTTAATTAAAAGACTATTAATAAAGTTACTACAAATATAAACTGTATGGATCATAAGAAAGAAAAATAAACATGATATACTCCTGCAAAGGAATCCTTACTTTGGCATTAAAACCCTTCCCATAGAAGTAAATAGCTCTAAGGAACCAGTACAGAAATTCATAATATTTTAGTCCCAGCACATTGAGCAATAGAAACAAAGGTGGTGAATTAGATCAAACTCATATAGGGGTCTCAGTTATTTAATATAATTCTTATGACAAATAATTGATGGTAGAATGTTAATAAGTATTTACAATTTTTAAACTGGGGGTCAGAAGTTAAGACTCTGCCTTGCATGTGGTCAATGCCAATTCAGTTCTCAGTGTAGTCCCCTGACCACTGGCAGGAATAAGCCCTGAATATTGCTGAGTATGGCCCAAAAAACAAACCAAAAAAAAAAAAAAGATTGAGGGGCCGGAGAAATAGCACAGCAGTAGGAAGTTTGCTTTGTATGTGGCCCACCTGGGAGAAAGCAGGTTTGATTCCCAGCATCCCATATGGTCCCCCAGCATGCGAGGGGTGATTTCTGAGTACAGAGTCCGAAGTAATCCCTGAAAACCACTGGGTGAGACCCAAAGACGAATCAATCAATCAATCAATTGACAAGCAAAGTTTAAAAAAATATATAAATTTTGAAAAACACACACCGTACCTCCCCAAGGCCAGGTCTCATTCTATACTTGTGTTCTGATAATCTGCTTCCTTCCCAATACTCTTTGGATTCTAATCAATCAAAACTAGTTACTTGCATAGTACCAATGCATTCTACTTTGCCTAAGCTATCTTTCACAACCTCCTACCACATTTTATTTTCTGTTTGTCAGTTGACAGCTTACTCTGGGCTTATTCTGCACACCAAAGAGTTATATAATGAGTCTTGTTTTGCTTCTCATAGGTTTGTTTTTCCCTTCTATTGAGTCTTAAAAAATTTTTTTTGAATTTTGGGTCATACCTGGTGACATTCAGAAGCTACTCCTGGCTCTGCACTCAGAAATCGCTCCTGGCTTGGGAGACCATATGGGACACCGGGGGATCAAACCATGGTCTGCCCTAGGCTAGCATGGGCAAGGCAGACACATTTACCCCTTGCACCATTGCTCCCCCCTCCCAGTCTCAAAATTATTGTACTTCTCACTAGTCTAATTTTTTCAATGGGACACTGAATCCATAGTCATGATTTGAGGTCTAATTCATTAGGTCTAATGAGAAAACATACACATAATCACTTAGATTATAATTTTATAAAGCATTATGCTATTAATTGTTGATTGTGATTATTAAATAGGAAATATTACCAAGATCTCTTGGGTGGAATTATCTTGAAGATAGGTTGATAAAAGAGAACTTGAAGCTTAATTATGCAGAGAATGAGATAAAGAAGCCACATGAATAATGGAGATGCTCTAAATACTAGCTAATTAATTCTTCCACTAATATGTGAACTTCAGCAATTTATATTTCCAAACTTTGATTTTATAACAAATATAAAACTACCTGAAAGAGTACTGATTTTTACTTTACCATGCTAGTGAAGAATAAAGAAAACATAGAAAGTACTGATCATGTTTCTTGTCATATTTAGTAAGCTGCATTTTAAATATATTTCATTGAGAAGTCATTAATTAAATAGTACTAGTATCACTGATTAATAGTTGCAGTGATTCTACATCAATCCTGACCTCAATTTTCAAGAATCTACCACAGTCCCATATAATTTCCTTCTGAAGGATAGGGTAGCCCCATTGAGTCACAGAGGAAGGAGAAATGTGCTCAACAGTCCATTGGTGATTCTAAGAAACGTGCAACCAATAATCTGGCAGAATAAGTGATGATCAGTGCTAAATCTCTAATAGTCAATAGGAAAAGACTCAAATGGTTTTTGTCCATTTTTACAATTACCCATGTTGATGATTCTAGCTCCAAAGATTGTTGCAGATTTGGAAGATATTCCTTTAGATGACAATGGTCATGGTGAGTTAAGATCAAGGAAAAGAGCAAAAGGAAGCATGGTTTTAACCAAGCAACTGCCGTGAAGGTACAGGACCTGTTTTCTGATTCTAGTTACTGACATGACCATATATTTTTGCATAAAAATCTTTGGAACTCTCAACACCATTTATAGCTTTCCCTTACTAAGAAATCCTATAGCTGTGTGTGCAATGAGACACTGCAGTACACTGGCCAGGAGTGAGCACCCAAACTAAAAATTGAACAGAGAATACTGTAAAAATTTGCATTCAATGAAATCTTTACAGATAATGTCAATAGTTTATCATACAAAATAGGATCACTTTAGTTTATGGTATTTGATTCAATTATAAAGAAAAAGAAAAAAGAAAAATGTCCTTGGATGAAAAAGACACACTGGGTAGCAATTCACTAGAAAATAAAAATGTGAGACAATGTATAGGGAAAGTAACCTTGGACCCTCATCTGGGTGGGATTCATGGAGATATGTTATTTATATTATCAACCTGCCCAAGTTTATCAGGGAACCTCTTGGAGCTATCTTTAACTTCTAAGAGCAATTTCCTATTGAAGTAAGACCCAAAAAATCAGTGAGAGAAAATGTCACAGATTTCAGTAGGGATAGCCCAATAATAACTGAGCAAGAGAGAAGTACAAAGGAAGCCATGTTCACCCTGTCCAGGACACCTCGGACTTATCACATTTGCTCCAGAGTTATTAGTGGATGACAAGGATTTGGTTATCCCTGCATCATCATTCAAGGCTTCGCATGGTTCCCCTTGCCCAATCTTACTGTCCACAGTTCTAAGATTAAAAAATGCAACAATTTTGTTTAGTTTGGTTTGGTTTTGGGGGGTCACACCTGGCAGTTTTTAGGGGCTACTGCTGACTTTGTGTTCAAAAATTATTCCTGGCAGATTTGAGAGACTATATGGGATTCTGAATATTGCAGGTAGGTCAACTGCTTGCAAAACAAATACATACCTGCTGTGCTATTGTTCCGGCCTCTAACAAGCAACTTTTGATGTCTTCCTTACCTTTAAGTGATCTCTGAATCATAAAATCCTTAAAAACTATTTAAGCTCTTAACATAAAAAAATAAATGTACATTTTTAAATATGAAGTCCAAAAAGAAAAAATAAAGTTAAAATTTGTAGGTAGACAGATTTCCAGAATATATGTACCAAATAAATTATGCTAAGGGTATATTACCATTCATTAAGGCCCCAAAGTAGTTACCAATATCTCTGATAGATCAGAGAGAGGAACACATTATGCTTAGGTGGTTCTTATCACGGAATACAAAGCTTGGGTAGGTTAGATATTTTTTTTTTCAGTGCCTGGGATCAAACCCAGGTTTTATGTATGCAAGGTTTCACCTTACCACTGAGCCACAATCTAAGTCCCCTGGAGGAATACAGGTGTTTCATGACCTAGTTACTGCCACAGTGAGTGCTAGAAAAATGATAGCATTACAAAACAAAAATTATTTTTCAGAGAACGGTAGAGTCAATTTCAAGGAGACCAAACATGAATGAAAACCAAACAGAAGCACATAGCCAAGGAAATAATCTGGGTCTGATGAGCTTTACCATATATTTTTCATCTTTCTCTCATTTTTGTGTGTAAATGACTTTGATTCATCGTCAAGAGAACACGAGCTTATGAATTAGTCTCTGATGCACCTAAATATGAGAGCTGCAACTAAATTTGAAAGCAAAGTCTAAATCACAGGAGCTTAAAATAAAAGTCTAATTACAGTAAAAAATAAAAGTCTAATTATATTAAAGAAAAATATAAGATAGTAACAATGCAGGGTAAGAACCCCAAATCTGGGGCCTGGGAGATAGCATGGAGGTAAGGCGTTTGCTTTCATGCAAAAGGTCATCGGTTCGAATCCCGGTGTCCCATATGGTCCCCCATGCCTGCCAGGAGCAATTTCTGAGCATGGAGCCAGGAGTAACCCCTGAGCACTGCCGGGTGTGACCTAAAAACCAAAAAAAAAAAAAAAGAACCCCAAATCTATACCTCGACACTGAGGGGGAGTACATCATTCACCCTCTCTTTCCTATATCTTCTTTCCACCTTTATTATTAATTAGAGTTTATATTTTAAAATATAAATTTAAGGGACTAGAGAGACAGTAAAGGAGAATGGATACTTGTCTTGCTCATGGCTTACTCAGACTTAGAAAATAAGTCCTGAGAACTGCCAGTGTGGCTCCAAGCAAACAAAAAATTAAACTCAAATATATTTTCCTAATTTACAGTTAATTATGATTATTTGCATCTACAAAGTAAAAGAAAAGTGCACATTATGACTAATGAAGGCATTTTGATTTAGGTTTCCCCACTTTTCTAGACTAGACACTTAACAACTCTCCCATATATAATCATGAGACAATTTCACTCTTCCTTATGGATTTTAATTATAATAGGCATTAGTGGCATTAAGTAAAAAAATATGACAATAACCTCCAAATGGAATTGTTTATTCAACCATATCAAAAATTCAGACTTAATTACAATATCACCTTTCCTAGAAGTGAAATTTTATATCACTCAATCAGAATTGCCTGATAATTTCTAATTAAATCATTTACCCTATACACCCCTGTTCATTTCCAAATGATGCTAATTTTACAATAGCCCATTTGATTTAGTTTTTATTTTTTAATTAATAAAGTAATATCTTTATTTAAGCACCATGAAACATGTTTCTAGTTGGGTTTCAGTTATAAAAAAGAACATCACCTTCATCAGTGCAACATTCTCACCACCAATATCCACCATCTCCCTCCTCCTCCCCCCCTCTCCCGCCTGTATTTGAGACAGGTATTCTATTTCTCTCACTCAGTACCATTAAAACCATATGGTCATATCAATAGATGCAGAAAAAGCATTCGATAAGGTCTAACACTCATTCATGATGAAAACTCTCAAAAAGGTGGGAATGGATGTAACTTTTCTCAATATAGTCAAAACCAGCTTTTTCTCTTTCTCTCTCCTTCACTGTGTGTGTGTGTGTGTGTGTGTGTGTGTGTGTGTGTGTGTGTGTGTGTCTGTTTGTCTGTCTCTCTGACTTTCTTTGTCTCTCTTTCTGGGCAGTTAGAGAGAACCTATTTCTCACCCCAAATTATCCCCTTTTTTTCCATTCCCATTTCTAGTCCCTAATAGAAGGCTTCTTTCAGTTAATTCTCAACCCAGAGTCTAATCTACAGATTAGATAATTTGGTCAAATAGTTCTCCTTGAAGGAGGGGGTGTGATGGGGGAAAGGATTGAGAAAGATAGAAGGAAATATGGACCAAATTGTCCTAGACAATGTTCTCAGTTTCTTTAAACTGTCCCATAGCCAACCAACTTGCAGAAATAAAAATTTCAAAAACACAGGCCAGAGTGTAAGTACAGATGGTAGGGCGTTTGCCTTGCAACAGCTAACCTGAGATTGATTCCCAGCATTCTGTATGGTCTCACAAGTCCACCAAGAGTAATTCCTGAGCACAGAGCTGAAAGTAAACTCTTAGTACCTCCAGGTGTTTCCCAAAAACATATCCCCCAAATTTCAAAAACAAATGTAATGCCAGAGATTAAAAATAAATAAATGGAAGAAAGAAAGTTATGATCTGGGAATCTATAACTATAATCTTAGTTAACTAGCACCTCTGTGCATGATGGGTAAAATAACTTAGTATTTTACTGTCAGATCTAGCCACATATTCACTTTCTTAAAAGTACAGAGGAGACAGAACCTTGCCTGAAAAGATGAATTCTGAAATTGCTTAATTGAACAAATGATCTTGATATTTCTTCTCCTTCAGCCCAGTCTCCTAATCAGATGAGCTTATTCCATCTTGCTGTGTGAACATTCCTCAGAAGGCATCTGACTGTATTGGTGCCTTTCATCTGGTACAAGTAGTAGAAGTCCTGAGATAGTAGACCACAAAGAAGCAAGAAGCCACAGCCAAAGCTGACCCAAAACATCATGATTGGTAATGGGAAAGATCATAGACACATACTACTATTACATGACAGGACCTGAGAAAGAACAAAGTCCCTGAACACTGCCAGGTATGGCCCTGCAGTCTATCAAGCCCCACTAGAGTGGCTCTAAACAAGTAATCTCAGTTCTGCTCTATATTTGGGCTTTAGCAATGAACTACCTGTCAAAGCAGAGTATTCCTAAACAACCTGAGCACTTTTTATGAGCCCCCACTTCGAAAATTATACATTATATGATATTGGTTAAGTTGAATGCACCTCTTGGAAGGGTCAGAGCTTGATAGCCCTTGATATAGTAATTGCTAGGTATTAGGAAGTAAAGAGATTTTCTAAAAGAATGTAGGTTGGAGCGATAGCTCAGTGGTAGGGCATTTGCCTTGCATGACCCAGGATGGACCTGGGTTCAATCCTTGGTGTCCCAAATGTTCCTCCAAGCCAGGAGCAATTTCTGAGTGCATAGCCAATAATAAGTCCTAAGTGTCACTGGGTATGGCCCCAAAACCAATAAACAAACAAACAAACAAAAGAATGGGGGTTCAGTGCTCAGCTTGGCAGACCATAGAAACTGAATTTCCAACAAAGAGACCAACATTGGGTTCAGGGGAAGATTAGACTGAGGGTGTATTCAGAACATGGACATAGGAAGGAGCCCAAAGCTGGACAAAGCCAAAGGAAGGAAAAGTCTGAGCAGTGCCTGGTGGTGTGAGAAAGAAAAAACCCTTAAAAGAGAACAGAATGAGAAAGATAAATTAAAAATTGTTTCAATTTTTTATAAAATCATTCTAGGAGAAGCAGATGAAAAAAGGCAGTTGAAACAAGAGAGAAATATCTGCTTATTTTCAAGGACAATTGAAAGCTTAAGAAGCAATCTTATCAACATTTAAAAGTAAAACAGGCAAATGGTAGACTATATTTTAGTCAACCACCAACAAAACCTTGCATCTGGAATACAATTTAAAATGCAATTCCCAGGATATCTGTTCGCCTAGCTATATATTTCAAATTTGTAAAGGCTGAGAGTGGTTTTCTCTCCCAGAAGTGCACGGAGAGTAAATTGCAACACCACACACACAAACATACACATAGATACATGCACACATACACACACACATGCACACACACCTGTTTCTCCTTTGCTACCCTGGGTCAGATCGTGCCTCTGGTGGTCCCCAACATACAATTCAAGTTCAATACAGAAACTCATCACTCTGCTCCCACCTCAAATTAGCCATTCACACAGACAGGATACTTTCAGGACTGACCCATGTCCTGGGTCTATGATGGTGCTTGGCTTGTTTATTCATCACCTAATAAAAACAAAATCATTCACAAAAATAAACACCAATGGGTAAAAAAAAACACCTGTGTGGGCTTCACCCACTGGACAGAGAGCCAATACAGAAAACAGCTCCACATTCCTCAGTTTTTATTGAGTTCCATGTTATTATATGCATCACTCTTATTTGAACAAAACATTAATACAAATTTTCTACTTCAAAAACATAAATTACTTTGATGCTACTTCAAGCCCCATTGATTTCTGTTTGCCCACATTTTTGCCTTGATCCCTAATAAGACACCAATATATCACAATGGATACCTTGTTTGTGTTTATCATGGCTATCATTATAAGAAGGCATTAACCTTTGCCTTTTGAGATAGCAGAACTTGCCAGCCTCAGATCAAACACACTGAGCCAAGAAATGTCGACACAGGAAATTCAGTTGGCCTGGTTCTTTTGGCTTCTAATGAGCCTATCCAGTTTTGCAAAGTTAACCCCTTTACCCACCCCACTAAGGCATTGAAAAATCTTTTTATTCACTCTTATTCATCACCAAAGCAAAAGTAGAAAACCCCAGAGCCAATGATTATTCATCCCTCCCTGTGATAACCTGACCCTAGTAAAGCCAACATCTGTCTTGTGTTTGTGGTGGCTGACAGCCAAGAGGGGGATCAGAAAACAACAATTTCCCTGGTCAGATGTAAACCTTGACCAGCATGTTGACTTTATAAACCACCCTGTAAGTTCTATAAATTTAATTGGTAGATATGGTTGTCTTTCCTTGGCTCATTTCCCATGGATTAATATTACCGCATGAGCACCCATGTGATCAGACATACTCTAACAAGGCTATGTCTAGACAGGCAGAGAAGGCCCCCTTTTTTTCTCTCAGAATTAGACATTAATATGCTACTTGTGAATGGGAGAAATGTTTGCATAAATCAGACTGAGAAAACAAATACTTTTCTCAAATATGTCCAGAGGAGATATTTAGACAGGATTAGTTAAGTATAGAAGCTACCCTATGAGTTTGTTCTCTGTGTACATTAAAGCTCTACAAGCCAGCAAAGGGGAGGGCACTCATGTAAGAAATATGAGTAGCAAAACTATAAATCAGTGCTTTTGACAGATTGACTTCATCTAGCTTTGCTTCAACCAACATCTAGCATAATTTATGGTGGTGAAGAGGTATCAGGCATGGTTAATAGTGCTGAAAATAGCACTGACCATTCCTGCAATGTGTTATGAAACAGCACTTCTAAAACTTACTTTGAAAATCCTAAGTAAACTGTGCCATGTTGGAAATATGTCATACAAAATACAGATCCTTATTGTTTTTCATTATTTAAAGAATGATTTTAACACATCAGCTTCAAAAAAAAACCTTTAAGTTCTAGAATATAAATATAATTATAAACTAATTTTCCCTTAACCATTCAGGTCCCTCAAAACCTAACTTAATATCATATACTTTCTCAATTATAAACTATAAAAACATACCTGCTGAAACGGACCAAATTTATAAGGTTCCCCATAACTAATCCTATACATTATTATTTCATCAAATCAATATTTAGCCCAACCTCAAAGCTCTCCTAAGAAGTAACAGAATACAGAAATATCATACATTGAATCTTTGTTCTCAACATGTTTGTAATAAAATTTCCCATGCTAATTTAATTCTCAGTTGACCAGGTGGAGGTTCATTGTGAGGATCTGAGGCTATAGAATTATTGATGGAGAAGGGGGATGGGCCATCATGACTGAAATTTCAGACCTAACCAGGGGCCTTCAGAGCTGCTAAAAGAGCCATGTAGTACTGGAGTTGTATCTGAGTCAGCTGCATGAAAGACAAGTACCATAATACATTGTACCCTGTACAATCTCTCCAATCTAAATTTCTAAGTTTGCTATTCCAAAAAAAGTATGACCCAACAGGAAAATTTGATCATTTCCATATTTAAAATAAAAATCATTTTTCAGTTGCATAAAACTGTATCATTCCCTTTTTTAGCTTTCTTCCCAATATTTTTTGAGTCATCATGGTTTACAATGTTAATGATAGCTTCATGAACACAATATTCTGCCTCCACTTCCTCCATTGAAGTGTCAACTTTCTTCCACCAATGTCCTATGATCCTTTCCTCTCTCCCCTGTATCCTTATCCAATTCCCCTTTGAACAAAGAATTTTTTTTTTTACTTTTTGAGCCACACCCAGTGATGTACAGGGATTACTCCTGTCTATGCACTCAGAAATCGCTCCTGGCTCGGGGGATCATATGGGACATTGGGGAATGAACTCAGGTTCATCCTGGGTAAGCCACATGCATGGCAAGCACCTTACCACGCTATTCCTCAGGCCCCTGAACAAAGAATCTTTTTAAAAATAAAATAAAATTCTTGGGGCCCGGGAGATAGCATGGAGGTAAGGCATTTGCCATTCATGCAAAAGGTCATCGGTTCAAATCCCGGTGCCCCATATGGTCCCCCGTGCCTGCCAGGAGCAATTTCTGAGCATGGAGCCAGGAGTGGCCCCTGAGTGCTGCCGGGTGTGACCCAAAAACCAAAATAAATAAATAAATAAATAAATTCTTTATTTTAAATATTGTGGTTTACAGAGTTATTCATAATATAGATATATCTGGCATTCAATGTTACAACACCAACCCCACTATCAATGTAACAATCCCTTCAGGTTCCAAACCTTCCTAAGCCTGCTCCATGGCAGGTAAGAATAATTTATTTAATATTATTTTTTACAACTAGGTGGTAATGAAATTATTAAAAAATTACTAAAAATTAATTTTTTATATTATACAAGTGTCATTATGTCAGTGTCTGAAGGTTTACTAAGCTCTTTATTGCTAGTTAAGCATTATGCTATTGGTTTTGTTTTTTAAGATTATGTGGCTTCTATTATAATTTCACATCTATGTTAGTGTATTCCAACTAAGATGTCAGTATTAAAATTATAGAGGTAACATTTGACCCAAAGAGAAGCCACACATTTCAGAACTTTGAAGATCTGTGCAAATGGGTAGATGAGCTTATGAAGACACTTTTCTTAAGGCCAATATGAGAGAATGAAGCACTAGATTGAACAAAATAGAAAAGAAAAATCTTGGATAGAACTAAATGCTTTGATCCCAGGGACCTGAGGTAAACAATAATCTTCCTCTTCTACAGCACAGTTTTTTTTTTTTTTTTGTGGTTGTTGTTCCTTTTAACAAGAAAGCTAGAATTAGACTTCTGTTACTTAAAAACAAAGCAAGTGACCACTACTCCCTCAACTCTTCATCTCCAGAACACAAAGGAAGAAAAAGGATCTTAAAATTCAGTAACCATTATATGATGAATCCGACTTTATCTTATATCTAATATTTTGCTAAAACACTCATCTGGCTATGAAGTGTGTATGGAATCAATCTTTAACTCTGATACTTTTGGGGGCAGATGTCCTGAAAGATTAATTCCAGAACTAGGGTCTAAATTGTAGGTGTTATTCCTAAACTATTGTTTTACAAATATTAAACTCACAGTAAGGTTCCAAAGAAGTGCTGTATTCTATTCCTACCTTCTTTTGACATGCCCTCCATTTTCTATGATTCATCTTCTACAGGTCAACAAATGGTTCTCTGGCTTTTAATGGCACCTAACTGAACCTCTTTTTATACTCTACCCATCTGGGCATTCAATTCAGCTGAACCTTTGATTCTTTCTAAATTTTTCTCAGCTCAGAGAATAATCCACATTTTTAAGAACCATCAGATAAGAGGTCTTTTAATATTGTTCTCAATATTATTACACTGAAAACAGTACATTATATTCTATCATTGTACAATGAGTCTTTTTTTTGGCCATTAAAGGGACCAATTTGGAAGTCTCACGCCTTTGTATCCTACTGTTACATAAAACAAAAAAATTTGGATAGTACATGAATATCCACCAAGAATACTGTTTATTCAGCTGCTTTTCCTTAACCTTAGGATTCCTGGATTGAAATGGAGGGAGCGGATAATTAGATACAATGCTTGAGAAATTGATTCCTAATAGTTTGTGAGGTTGAGGGTATTCGTCATTTCACCCACTCGTCAGTGTTTCTTCATGGTTTTCTCCACAAAGAAAAGAGTTGGGGGGGGGGGTCAAATCTGTTTGAAATTATTCAGCTCTAAGACAGACACTGTAAAATTAGGAAGAAAGAAAGAGGTCAAATAGCCTTATGGAGAAAGAATCGATATATTTCCAGAGTTAAGTGTGCTTCAGAATCATGGGGAGGTTTTCAGATGGTCACAGACACTGAAGAAACAAAAACGAATTTATAAAAACAAACAGAGAGTTTCTTTACAGTAGAGCAAGGGATCCAAGTCCGCCCACGGCATTTTTCTTTTTTTAATTTTTGCTTTGACCCTCAACTGCTAAGACAACATCAAAACGACTGCAGACACACTGCAGTTGAAATCTCCATTAATATTTACATAGCTTGCCACCCAGGCTATGACCCACCCCACTGCTACAGAATGATAAATTCATTAGAATCCATCAAGGCCTGAGAAGTCTTAGTTCACTGGAGAATGTGCATAATTTATTTCATACACTAAATGATTGTCATCTGTGAATATAGTCTGCTTATCTCTTGAGGTTCTTTCATGGTAAAAATATATTTAATAAAACCTTGGAATGACTTGGATTATACTACTTTCTCCAGAAGTCTTATTTCCTTAGGAACTGAAAATATCACGAAAGTGCTAGAAATTACAAGCCCAAAAGGGAAGTGAGGAAGCCATGCTGCAAATATGCCATGAAATGTAGGACGCTGGATGAGTGCACTTAGATGAGCTGAATGTAGAAATAAATGTATTTCTTCTAGGAAAGTCTAATACAAACAGTAATTTTGTCCTCTTTTGGTGAAATGAGTTGATAGTTTGCTTAAACTATCAACTCATTAAAAATTAAAATCAACCTTGACTTTTAAACCACAATTTGAAAGAATGTAAAGTCAAATCATTTTCTAATTTCTCTTCTAGATTTAAATTTCTAAATGATTCAATAAGAAACAATAAATCTTGATGTGATTTAAATAAGAGCAATATGAGTTAAAAAAGATAATAGAAAGGCTGTAAGTGATAACTAGATACTGGTGCAATTTGCTATTAAAGTTGTCTTTGCCCTCTAGCACATGATAAATTTGCATGTTCCTTCTCGTAAGTTAGGCACAACCAGTTGCTAGCCCTGATCATAGTGCCTCAAGAAAATATCACAAATGTTACTTCTGGGCTATAATAGTTACTTTCCAATATTATCTCTCCCTATGGCCTCATTTACGGATACCCTAGTCAGCAACATTTCAGAAAGATGAATGACTACCAGCCTGGATCCTGAATTTGGGGATTCCAGATGATAAAGTCCTTCTGCTAAGGTGGGAAGGACATATAGTTTCACATGTCATAAAGTCTTTTTTTTCTTTTAACTTATTGAGACTTGAAAATTGATACTGTAACATAACTTCAGTTCTCCAAACAGAAATGAAGAGTAGCTTTTTAGAGAAGATAAAACTCGATTGCATAGTAGAAAGAGACAAAGAGAAGTTGAGATTTTTAGAAATAAAATCTAGTTCAGAGATTTCCAGCAACATAAAAATAAAATAAATAAGGTGGGGTTCAGGAATCAGAAATTTTCAAAAGCTTCCCAGGAAATTCTTAAGTGCCTCCAGTGTTGAAAACTGATCTAACAGAGGGGATGAACAAAGAGCAAAGAATTCTTGTTATATCTGTATTTCCCAAAGTGTCAGAAAATATTTCTAGACACCTTTGATAAATATATCAAATATGTGTATTCAAATTTTGTACAATCAATAGAAAAAAATCACATATCTTGTTAATGACTTAAATTGCTTTTCTTTTGCCACTTAAATGATACAAATCAAGTGCTATTTTTTAAACTCACACTGTTGGTGAAAATATAAGTTGCTAGATAGTACGGATATTCCTCACAAAATTAAAAACAGATAGATAATACAATCCAACTATCCCATTCCTATCCAAAGAATACAGAAATATTAGTTCAAAAAATATATGTGCATTTAAATTCATTGTAGTATGATTTACAATAGTCAGGATATGGAAACAACCTTAGTACATATTGATGGCTGATTTGATTTTTAAAAAAGATGTAATATATGCACATAAAGAAATACTACTCTGTTTGGAGGGGAAAGAGGGGTAAGTCTTTCCATTTACAACAATATGGATGGATTTTGAAGGGAGTATGATGTCACTAAGTGGGTCAGAGGAGAAAGACAAATTCCAGAGAGATTTATACACATTTGAACATTCCCACAAAGAAACAAAGCAAATAAACAAAAACAATGCAAAAACAAACCATTGAATTCTGAAAACAGAACTAAGGTTACAGGGGAGAGACTGATGGGAGCAAAAGGTACAGAAGGTCCAATGAATTGTAGTCAATGGTAATAAATAGTTTGGTGTGGGTGTTGTGCAGTAACATATCAATGAAGACATGTAAATCTATATACTTTAAACTTATAAATCAATTTACCTCAATTTTAAAATATATGCAATATTTTATTTAAATTGGGAAAGTTTGACTTTTAAATTTTAATCTATTTTTATAATAAAGCTATTAATAACAGAATTTAGAATATTCAATGTTTCAATTCCAAACCTACCATCAGTTTCAATGTCCATCCACTAATTCCAAAATGTCTACACCCATTAAAATCTCTCCTCATTTCTTCAGCAAACTATTTTTATTAACTTCCTAATTATATTTTGGCCACATCCTTACACTAGAGTTAACACTTACGGGTTTTGTTTGGTTTTGGTTTGGAGGTACCTAGCAATGCTCTTTGCTCTATGTTCAGAAATCACTGGATCACTGCTAATGGTATTGAGTGCCAGATGCTGTGCTGAGGATCAGACCAAAATTAGTTGCATTATCTCCACACTATCTCGCCAGTCTTGATTCCTATGATTTTAATATAGATACTTCAGCTATACACCACTGAAATTTTCAAGAGTTTTGACTAATGATAGCATTATAGTATCATAAATTTGCTTTACATTTTCCACCAAATATAAACACTTCTTCATTTGTAGCATTCTCATTTCAAAAGGAAAAAGTTTTACCTTTATATTTTAATATTATTTTTGGTTAATATAACTCATTCTTAATCCACTTGTATATAATCTCTTTCATTCAAAAAAGATAAAGCCCTACATAAAAATTATCCTTAAATTATTAAAATATCAGTCTTTAAGGTTCACAGACCCATATTTATCCATTACACTAATAAAACTATCAGTAGTTAATATTTTCTAATCATAACTAAATCAACTCATTGTACTACTGTACTGTACATAATTTTGTTGTCAGATACTTAGTCTCAATAATAACCATGTTGGATGTTATTTTTATAACTCATGTTTTGTTGAGGAGAAAACTGAAATCTACAGAAATGGATTAAATTTAGCAAGAATAAGCAATGTTGAAGGAGTTAAGAGATAGAGTGGAAAACTTAATGACTTTTAATACTACATTAGCTGACACACTAAAATTGCTTTTCACTATATCATTCTTCTAAATTATTTTAGAAAAATTTAAGAAAACTTTAATTAGAAGAAAAAATTACTTTTTAGAAAAAATAAACTTATCAAAGAATATCACTTTTTCATGGGAATAATTATTATCAAGGCATCATCACTCTCATTTTTCTATAAATAATTTGCAGAGATATTTTTCTTCTACTAATCTGAAGAGCAATAACATAGTAATTTGAATTTGTTCATAGTTAACCATACTCAGCCATTATTCACAAATTTTTGCCAGAATATATAATTCAATACAATATTAATAAGTTCTTTTGAGGACTAAAGTAACCCAAATTTAAATTTATGTTGGCCAGGATGTGGTGAGAGAGAAATTCTCATTACTGCTAGTAGGAATGCTGCCTAGTTGAACCCCTATGGAAAAAAAAAAGTGTGAAGTTTCCTCAGTAAATTGAAAATTGAAAAATGCTCCACATTGTTGAAATACATATTAATTTTAGAGTCCTGGATGGAGGTGGATGATGGTGAGATGGATGGAGGATGGTGAGAGGCCTTTTTCAGCTGGCTGAGGCTTCGTACCTGCAACCCCCTCCAACCGGTGGGTCTGAGGGTTCAGGATAGCCACGAGGAAATGATCCACAGGCAGTCAGGTTTCAGGAGACATGAAGCTTTATTGATAATACACCCTAGTCTCCTAGGCTAACCTTTTAAGCAGACTCTCATCAGCTGCCCTGGCATCTCAACCTGTTTCTCCCATGTCCCATCCTATTTCTCTCTCAATCGATCTCCCTCTGAATCCCCTTCTGCCCCTGAAGCAATCCTTTTCTTACCTTCCAAAGACCCCTCCAAGAAATGGCTGGTCTTACCATTAGGTCAGGTTAAACAGGAAGATGGGGGTGAGGTGACACCACATCACTAATGAGAGAGATGCAAGTCAAAACAACAATGAGGTAGCATCTCACGCCACAGAAACTGGCACACATCACAAAGAACAATCGGTGCTGGTAGGAAAGTGGAGAGAAAGAAACTCTCATTCACTGCTGGTCAGAATGCTGTCTGGTCCAGCCTTTACAGAAAACAATATGGAGATTCCCCCAAAAACTGGAAATTGAGCTCCCATATAACCCAGCCATACCACTCATAAGGATATACCCTAGTAATACAAAAACACAATACAAAATGCCTATATTCATTGCAGCTATTTAAAATAGCCAGATTCTGGAAACAGCCAATATGCCCTTCAACAGATGAATGACTAAACAAACTGTGATATATATACACAATAGAACATTATGTAGCTGTCAGTAGAGATGAAGTCATGAAATTTTACTACACATGGATGATAGAAACTATTGTGCTGAGTCAAGTAAGCCAGGGGGAGAGAGATAGAATAGTCGCACTCATGTCTGAGTTTTAAGACAAATAAAAGACATTATTGTAATAATACTCAAAGACAATAGAGATGAGGGCTGGAAGGACTAGCCCATGATATGAATCTTACAACAAAGAGAAATGAGTTCAGTTAAAGAAATAACTACACTGATACCGATCATGACAACGGTAGTTAGTGAGAGAAATAGAATGCCTGTCTTGAATACAGACAAGGGTTGGGGGAGGAGAGAGATATGGAGCATTGGTAGTGGAAAGGTTGCATTGGTGAAGGGGGAGATCTTTTTTTTTATAACTGAAACCCAACTACAAACATGTTTGTAATCATGGTTGCTTAAATAAAGATTTTTTTTTTTGGTTTTTGGGGCCACACCCTTTTGGTGCTCAGGGGTTACTCATGGCTAAGTGCTAAGAAATTGCCACTGACTTGAGGGGACCATATGGGACGGTGGGGGATCAAACCGCATTCCGTCCTAGGTTAGCGCAGGCAAGGCAGGCACCTTACCTCCAGCGCCACCGCCCGACCCCCTATTTCATTTTTTTCTTAACACCTGCATAGTATTCTATTGTGTAGATGTAGCAAAGTTTCTTTAGCAACTCATCTGTACTTGGGCACTTGGGTTGTTTCAGATTATGGCTTAGCTATGATGCTGGTATTTCTGTGTGTGTGTGTGTGTGTGTGTGTGTGTGTGTGTGTGTGTATTTGTGTGTGTGTCAGAGACAGGGTGAGAGAGAAGATTGAGGATATTGGTTGCAGGAAATGTGCACTGACGTAGGGTTGAGTATTGGAATATTATATGACTGAAAATCAACAGTTTGTAACTGTGTATCTCACTGTGATTTAATTTAAAAGTTAATTATAAAAATAGGAAGAAAGGGGCCAGAGCAGTGGCACGGAGCTGTGAGGTAACTGCCTTGTCAGCACTAGCTTAGGATGTACAACTGTTCAATCTCCCAGCATCCCATATGGTGACCCAAGCCAGGAGCAATTTCTGAATGCATAGCCAGGAGTAACCCCTGAGCACCACCAGGTGTGGCCCAAAACACCAAAAACACATACACACACACAAACCACAACACACACACAAACACAAATAGAAATAATATAGAATAAAGACTCCCATGAAGAGAGTATATGGATGCCAATAAGTATATAAAAATATCAATCATCATTTCTTATTAAGAAAATCCAGATTATAATGAGAATAAGGTGACATCTAATACTAGCAAAAAGAGCATACAGCAAGAATATGGGAAACAATTAGTGTTATAATAAATGTAAATTTTTTAAAAAAAGACATACTGCTGATAGGAATATTATCTGGTTTAGATAATATGGAAAGCAATATGAACATTCCTAAAACTACAAAGAATAGAGTTCTAATATGATCCACTTCTTAGAATCTCAATTCTAAACATAAAAGATATTATTTGAAAAAAATATGCACATGACTATGTTCATTTCAGCACTTAGTATGATAGCCAGAATATGAAAACAATCCACATATCTAATGATAGACAGTCAGTAAATGAATTATGGTATATATAGTGAAAACTATGCAGCTATAAGAAAGTAAGAAGCCATGAAGTTCTGCGACCTTGAAGAAAAAATAAAGGGTATCCTATTTACTAAAGTAAAACAATGGGAAAAATACTGAATGTTCTTACATATTTGTAGTTTATAGAGTCATAAATCAAGGGAATGGAGGTATCAAATGATGGCAAATCTTTGGCCTAGGATTATACAAATGAGGATGCCAAGGAAGAGGGAGTTGAAAAGGTGTAAGATAAGATCATTGTAGCAGCAAATTTTGTAAATTTATCTAGATAGAAAACTTGGGTTATTGATGGAGGGACACTGACACTAGTGGTGAATTTGGAAATGGAACATTGAATGCCTGAATGTCTGTTATCAAGAGCTTTGTAAATTATGGTGTCTAATAGTCTTTTTTGGTTTTGGCCAAATGTGGCATTGCTCAAGGGTTACTCCTGGTTCTTTGCCCATAAATTACTCCTGGAAAGCATGGGGGACCATACAGGATACCAGGTATCCTGGTGACCAGAGATCAAACCCTGGTCAACCTTGTTCAAGAAAATTCCCTACCCATTGTGCTATCATTCCCGGTCCAGTGGTGTCTAAAATTAAAAAAATTTTTTTTGATTACCACTCCCAAGGAATGCATAGGTAAACAGCAAGTAGCATAGGCCTAGAGAATGAATGAGAACATACACAAACAAATCATTGAAACTATAGAGTCCCTCCAAGTCCTTCATAAAGTTGTCATCAAATTTTAATCAATGTCTATATAATCAATAAATACAAGCAAACGGTGTGGTCCAACCTTAGAGAAACACTACAAGTTATAAAAGTAATATTTTCTGCCTCCAACAAAAGCAATTTTAAATTAGCCTAAATATTTTTTTGCAATTTGGAGGCTCCATTCATAGTCTGCAATGGTAGATTTTAAATTTTCATTTCTTCTTTTCCAATAATCTAGGATCCAATTTTCTGTCTTTCTTAGACAAAAAATATCACTGCACTTTCCAAAACATAGTCATGAAGAATACATCACATTAAATATGCATATTTCTCCTTTCTGATCCTTCTTCTATATGAAGGGTATATTTATTTATTCCATTAATTTTGATGTTGGCTATATGATTTGCTATAATCAATCCTCTGAAAACAGATATAATATAACTCAGATGCCACCTGAAGACCTGAATATCTTCACTGAGTAGGAGTCAAGAGGAGGTAGAGAGTATTAACATAGATCTTGTGACTCAGTCCAATATTGTGAAATTGGAATTACTCTTATGGTCCTAAAATGAGAAAATATGAACTTAATAATTAAACAAACAAAAAAACTTTCACTACCATTGACCAAACTAATCTGTTTTGAAAGGCATATATTCCATGGGCACTTCTCCTTGCTATTACCTGATTAATGCTACCAACAAGCTCCATGAAATTTACAAATTAGAAAATATATAATTTTTCAAGCACCATAGCCCCCAACAGGGATTCCTCTGGGAATGATTTCTCTTCCATTTGTTCTTCAAAAATCTCCTTCTTCTAACGAACTGATACAGCAAATAATTGGTATCTGCTTTTAAATACCACGATGAGCCAACACTTTGTAAAGAGCTGAAAAAAATCAATGGTGAGGAATGAGGAATTATTTCTAAAAACCATGCTTTGCCCAAATGACTAAGATTTATAACTGTAAATCTGCACATCTCTGGTTCACATATGCAAATGTGGGGCCAATTAGTGATTCACCTTCAACTGCTAATTAAAAGGTCAAGGTTGATGGATTGTCACAGAGTCTACAGACTGGGGGCTGGCTGGCCTGCATCATTTCATCCTAAACAAAGGACAAATCAAGAAGAAAATATCTAAAGATCAGCCCACTGAAGAGCCATCAGAATTTTATTTGGAAGAAAAGAATGTTTTGTGGAAAAATATAATTATAATGCAGCTAAAGAATAAAAACAGGCAATGCAAATGAAAGCATTATTGCATCATTAGAAGAGATTGACCCAGAAGGGTCATTTTCCCATGGAATTTAGAACACACACACAAAAAAGGAGAAATTTGGAAAAAGATCGGGAAGAAACCACATGTGATTCTTTCCCCTCCAATTACAACAAATTTCCACAGTTTTCAATTCAGCAAAAAATGCCTGAACCAAAGCTTGGCAAATAGTAGAAAATAAAGTTGTTAATAAAAGTTTAAATTCAAGTCCAAATCTTCCAGACTGCTAGACTGAATAGGGTCTCAGATTACTTAAACTAAATTTGGAGATGTGTTTCAGTTTCTGACTTCCCATCGCAGCTGAAACAATCTAATTAAAGAGACAGAATGAGAAAACAAAAACCAAAACCAGCCGCTTCTCTAAGCCCACAAGCAGCAGCATCTCTAAGATTCCCAGATTCCTCCCTCCAGGACCAAGTGCTAAAATGGCTAAAATGGCTCTTCCTTTGCCAGCCCCTTTGGCTCAATCATAGACTTGCATTACCTAACCACTGTTGCAGCCTTGGCTCCTTATAATCTTCCCAGCCCTCAAACCCACACCTCTTTATTATTCTCAGGCTGCAACCCAGAGCACAACCACATATCATCTCTTTGGACGACGGGCCACATTGTGGCCATAGAACTACATAGTCTTCAAAGGGCTGTTAAAAGCAGGATCTGCTTTGGTCATGAGTGTGCATTGCAGGCGGTCCCCAGAAAGTAGGGAAAGTTTCTTCCTGGGCTCCTGCTCAATGATTTTCCCACTATGATATCCTGGCCTGAGATATCATATAAATGAGGTGTCATATAGTTAAAAAAAAAAACCCTCCTTAATGAAGTGACATCAGAGAAACAGCAGGGGGGCCATGTCCATGTGCTAATGGCAGGAAAATCTTATAGTTGCTCATTAGATTTATCTCAACAGTGAATAGCGCTGCCTCAAAAGAAAGAAGAAAGAAAGAATCCCTAGTCAAGGGTGTTGAAATCCTAGTTTTACATAGTTACACCATTGATGTGATCAGTTTGACATAAGATTCTCTAATGTTAATACTGTGTATTACTTTATTTTACCTTCATTAAGTACTTGAATTTGAGTGCTTCTAGCACATGACATGGAGTTAGAGCTCCACAAATGAATGTTAAAAAAAAAATGAACAGATATTCTGTATTCTAGATTTTATTTCTAGACAGGTCTCAGCGACTACCTCCTCATTCCTAGCAATACTATTTTTGTTTATATTTGTTGGGGATAAAAGAGGGAGCATTGGAGCTAGACCTGGCTATCATTATAACTTACTCCTGGTTTTGTGTTCAGAGTTCATGGTGGTGGTTGTACCCACTATACTATCTCTCAAGCCCCCTAACTACATTATCTTAAAATATTTCCTAAATGCACTATCTTAAAATCTTCCCTTCTGGAGTCCAGAGAGATAATACAGTGGATAAAGCGTTTGTCATGAAGATGGCCAACCAGAGTTTGATGCCAAGTACCACATATGGTTCTGTGAGCCAAGTGTAAGCAAAGAATAAGCGCAGCCAGGAGTAGCCACAGCCAAAACAAAAGTCTTTCCTACCTATAAAGCTTCCCCTAAATTTATAATATTCCTGGTTTATTTCACCTGAATTTAAAAGAAAATGCAATTCTTTTATGTTCTATTCAAGTACTTTGATTTAGTTGGATTTTTGTCTTCCCTGGTGTCTATAAAGACTATATAACCCAATTTAGAATTTAATTACATGCTATTTTGTTTCATTCGTGTTAATCTGTCATAGATCTTTGAAATTAAATGTCAATTCTTAATTTAGAATATCATCAGCATTTAACTAGGGGCTTTACAACTCCTTAAGTTCTTTTCTCACACAATTTCAACTTTAACTCTCTTCACAACCTCATGCAGTAGGAGAGTTAGTCTCTTCCTAATTCTGTGAAGCAGATTCCATGTTCTTCCTTCATCATATTGACACTATCATTTGACAGTTCGCACCAACAATACATGTCAAGATTGAAGAATGAATATATACATGAAGTAATATTCCTATTTTCTCTTTATGACCTTTGCATAAAGTACCACTGCAAAATGTTTTTCTTGGTTATTTTTGTAAAAGGGCACAGGAAATGCTCAGAAAACAGAGTAGAATTTACCCTTCCTTAAGAGAAATTAACATGAGCAAGGAAACATTTGCCAAAAGTTGCTATTAATGAAAATATGCTCACCTGAGAGACTTACCTGCCAAAAATTTCCTCTTTTCACCTTCAATATGAATTTCCATTCCCATTATAAAGAAGCCCCAAACCTCTGTTCTTTCTCTTTGTTCAGGATAGTATGTCAGTCTCATCTTGATGCCTTTTGAGTTTCCTATCATTGCATAGCTCATGTATGCAGATATATCGTTAGATTTTCTCTTCTATTAGTTTGTCTTTTTGCAGATAGGTCTCAGTGAAAAGAGGAGAAGGAAAAATTTTTTTACTACTTTACACTTCTGACATATGCTTCACCACTTTCCTAATTTACTACTTTCTATCCTTCACTTTATCTTAATCCTCTATTTCTCCTTTGCCCCTGTCATGACAAATTAAACACATAATAAAGGGGTCTGGGTTGCTTTTAACTTGGCATTTGGGTCATAAATTCATTACACAGCTAAATGTTTAGGGTAATCAAGACCATTAGAAACTCTACTGTCAAATGGATTTAGTATTTGGTCACTTGGGTTCCCTTGATTATTCCAGCACCATGACAGGAAATTAAGTTCTCTGGTGCTTGTTATGAGGTAGAGATACACTAATAAGAATCAGTTTGAGTGCAATTTATTTCCACATGAGGATGTTTTCTAATTTTTGAAAGGGCTTAAATTGCTAATGTTCAAAGAAACTGAAAGGAGGTTCTCATTAAACATTTTTAAAGACTTGTTCTCTATTTCTTGCTCCTTAGAATCCATGCTCAACAATGAATAAATTAAGAAGTCCTTTTCTTGGGATAACTGAATACATCCTGGCATCTTCATTCTGCCCATGAATTGTCTAGTTACTTTGTTCATTAAGTATATATACTTCAGTAAAAAAATTTTTTGGTCCAATTGTACTTTTTCTAACATATACTACTATGCACATTGTAACAGTGAATACTGCTTGATTTAGGGACAGGTAAGGAAGCCGAGGATGATAAAAAGCTATGTAAATATTAGATTTTCATGTGGAGGTTGTCATTAAAAAAAGAAATTAGAAAAGAAAATAAAGAAAACAATGAGAAAAGAAGGTTTTTTTAAATTAAGTTTTTGAAATGCTGAAACATTCTTCACCTTGAAGATTCATTTGCATCTCAACCTGAAATGTGAACTCTCAGCTTTCTCCCTCTAGAGAAGTCTGTGCTACCTCTTGAACAAGCAATTCTTTTTTTTTTTTAATTTGGTTTTTGGGCCACACCCAGTGACGCTCAGGAGTTACTCCTGGCTATTCGCTCAGAAGTCGCTCCTGGCAGGCACAGGGTACTCCTGGCTATTCGCTCAGAAGTCGCTCCTGGCAGGCACGGGGGACCATATGGGGAACCGGGGGATTGAACCGTGGTTCGTCCTAGGTTAGTACAGGCACCTTATCTCCAGCGCCACCGCTCGGCCCCATTGAACAAGCATTTCTAAATAAAACTATTTTACTTCAAATAAAATAAGATCTAACCTATTCTGAATTTTCTATAATTATATTCATGCACCTAAATTATGAATTGGTTTTACCATATTATTATATTTTAATAAAACAAAACATAAAGTAAACAAAATAATAAAGAAGCCAATAAACCCACTGAAATAGTTATCTGATTTCTAAAACTATGGGAAACAAAAGAATTTAGCAACCATTTGATCAATTCAAAATTTAACAAATATATTTTCAAAATGTACTAGCAAGAAGAGATGAGTTGTAAAAAGTGATACATTCTTAACTTTTTTAAGTAATAAGCTGTAACCATCCCTTAGCAAAGATATTTTCCTTTATTTTATGCTTTCAATATTGACAGGCTCAGGCTTATAACCTGTCAACATTTTCAATGGAACCAACAAGTGAAAACTCTCAATGACCAGCTCACATACTTGTCTGTAGTATCAGAGAAGCCTGTCTCTGGTTCTCACAGGCACAAAGAATGGGGCTTTATCTTGGTCAGATCCTATCCTGAAGCTGCTGCCAAATTATTAGAAAACAAGACCTTAATCTCCACCAAGCTGTTTCTATGTTTTTACTGTATCTACCAGTACTGGCTTTCTGGTGTTCCCAATAGTCTCATATTTTCAGTCTCAGTCGTTTGTCCACTTCAAGGTAACCCTGGTTGGTCTAGTGATAAGTATTTAATGATGAAAACAAAACTTCTCTGGCTTATTCATTCATATTGAATTACTTATTAATTTTCCAAACATACTTTTCCTCAGGACCACAATAAAATCTTTCAAGTTCAGGTGGATAAGAACTCACATCTGCATTGTCTTTGAAGTTGCAACCAGTAGCAACAGGAAGACAAAGTAACAAAGAAACAAAGAAAAGAAAAGCTATTTTTTAGATAGAGGTAAAAGCTCATCTCATCCCACATCCCCTAAAAGGAAAAGAAAAATGTACAGAGGTCAAAATCTATACACACAAAAAAGCTACATTAAAATGATAAAACTTGCTTCTTTTTACTAAAATAACTGACATGGGTTCGATACTCAGCACTACATATGGTCCTCCACATCCTGTCAAATGTGATTATTAAGCACAGATCCTGGTAGAAGCCCTGAATATCTCTGAGGTAGCCTTCCCCCGAAACTAAAAGTCCAGATAATTTTTTTTTGTTTTTGATCACACCCAGCAGTGTTCAGGGATTACATGAACACCTTACCGGCTGTACTATCACAGCTCCAAAAGTCAAGATATTTAATTTCTGGTAATGGTGGGAGTATTCTTCTTGACACCACTTTTCAAGATATTTAATTTCTGGTAATGGTGGGAGTATTCTTCTTGACACCACTTAGTATTTGTAGTCAGTACATTTTCTAATGTTCAGTTAATATATATATATATATGCAAAATTATATTTGACAAATGAGTACAATCATTCTATATCTATTTCTTTCCTCTGACTCATTTTGCTCAGCAAAATACTCTCCATATGCAATATATATATATTATATATAGACAGACAAAAAGGCTTTGGATAGAAAATAATTAGGCAAGGATCCAAGAGATAATACTGTGTGGAAGGCATTTGCCCTGACCTGTGGCTCGGTCCCCAGCACACTATATGGTCACCAGAGCCTGACACAGAATAATTCCTTTGCAACACTGTAGTTCAAAAATCAAAAGAAATACAAAGCAATTATACCACAAATAATGATTGAACTTTGACTGGAGCTGCCATTAATCTTTTTACCATCAACTCTTTAGTTTAAGAGGAGTTGAATGTATGTGTTTAATGTATGATAGATAGATAGATAGATAGATAGATAGATAGATAGATAGATAGATAGATAGATAGATAGATAGATAACATAAGTTAATTAGAATTTAGAATATAGTTCCATATTTTACATGGAAAAGTGTGGAGCCATAGCTCAGCCCACAGGCACTGGGACTCCTCTCATTGGAAAGGTAATGATTTGGGTTTTAATTTTGAAGAATGAATATATTATTTATATTAAAAATTATTGAATCAGAGTATGGGGTAGATGAGAATTTGCTATACCATGCAGTCTACTTTTATATATATATATATATACATATATATATATATTTAAATTTTTCCCTAGAAGTTAGCAATAACAAAATATTTGACCTTCCATCATCTTTATAAAGACCAGTATTTTAATTAAGTTCTAAAAAATACCTTTCAGGAAAGAGTGGCATAGTTATTCCAAATTTTGCCACAAAACAATATAAAAGAATCTTTCATACTTGTCCCTTACTTCAAGTAGTTTTGCTTACATACTCTTTTCTAAGTTTATTGATTGTCTTCTCTCATAGTCAAAAAACATTATTAGGTCCAGAGATACAATTCATACTTTGCATATGTAATGTTATGGGTTTAATCCCCAGCAATATTTTTAAATCACTTTTTTAGATTTTCAAAAATTATTTAAACACTATTGTTTACAAGTCTGTTCATAATACAGTTGTTTTTGTTTTCCACAGTTACAAAGTTGTTTATGATTGAGTTTCAATTATAGAATGTACAATACCCACTTTCACCAGTTATACTTGTGCACATTTCCCACTACCAGTGTTCCCATCCCTCCCCCATTTCCTTTTAGGCAATATTGTTACTGAATGGGTACCATACATACCACATTATCTTTCTTCAGCACCTTGTTCTTGTCCAGAGTGATCATTCCCAACTATCTCTTTCCTAACTGCACTCCCCTGCTATTTGTGACAAGCTTCCTGCTTTGGACAGCTTCTCCTGGTTTTCATCTCTATTGTTACACAATATTATTACCATACTATCATTTATCATACTATATCATACTATATTTATCATTTATCATACATCATATTATATTCATTATTACCATACTATTCATTTGACAAATGAGTGCAATCATTCTATATCTATTTCTTTCCTCTGACTCATTTTGCTCAGAAAATATTTTCCATATCCATGAATGTATAAGCAAATTTTATGATTTAAAATTTTCTAAAAGTTGCATAGTATTCTAGTCTGTAGCTGTATCAAAGTTTTTTTTATCCAAGCTGCATAGTATTCTAGTCTGTAGCTGTATCAAAGTGTTTTTTTATCCCCACATCTCTTTTCCCACACATAAGTTGTTTCCAGATTCTGATTATTGTAAATAGTGCTGCAATGAACATAGGAGTACAGAGGATTTACCTGCATTGTGGTTTTGGGCCAATCATGTATATTCTTAGAAGGTATCACAGTTTCTTTACTCACTGATATGTTCTTGGGCACTTGAGTTGTTTCCAGATACTAGCTATTGTAAATACTGTTGTAACATAAAAAAGCAGAGAGTTTTTTCTGCAATGCGTTTTACAGACTCCTTAATTCCCACAATATTTTTAAAAATTTGTTTTGTTTGGTGTTTTAGATGACTATACATATTAATATTGTATACGTTTGGGGGTTTTATTTTATTTTTATTATTATTTATTCACTACAGTCTTTATGTGACCTCTAATCTGGTCCTCATTACCCCACTGCTTGACAATTGGTATTGTTACCCAAAACAAGGTTAAGTCATGCTGCCTTTTTTCTGATTTGTTTCTCTATATTCTGCAATAAGTAAGATCTCCTGTTATTTGTCTTTCTTCTCTAACTTATTTTATTTAACATGATACCACCTAGCTTCATTCACATTGCATCAAAATGCAAGATTTTATTTTACATATAGCTGCATGTATAACCACTGTATTTTGTGTGCATATACCATCACTTTATTTTTTCATCTGCCTTTAAACATTTGGATTGCTTCCATACCCTGAGTATTTTATTAATTACTGCAGTGAATATAGATAAAAATATATATATACAATTTGAAAGAATCAAGAAACTTGAGTTCTACATGAATGGCTTATCCTGACTAAACTTGGCTCCATTTGCCAACGGCCTGAGGGCTGGACAAAGGATGTACTGGTAACTATTTATCTCCTGGCTCTCAGTGGTGATGCAAAACATCTCCATTTGGTAGCTTCTGTTGATTTTCATGATGCAAATGTTCCCACACGTGACTTGTTTTTTTTTTTATTTATTTTTTTTAATTTTGAGAACAAAGATGCAAAGAAAGAGGACAAAGTAAAGTTACAGTGGTGACTTGTTTTAAGATCACAGGAAGATGAGCCAGGAGGTGGCGCAGGAGGTAAGGTTCCTGCTGCCTTGCCTGCGCTAGCTAGGACGGACCATGGTTTGATCCCCCGGTTCCCATATGATCCCCCGTGCCTGCCAGGAGCGACTTCTGAGCGCATAGCCAGGAGTAACCCCTGAGCGTCACTGGGTGTGGCCCAAAAACCAAAAAA
>PVKC010005514.1:0-32996 GCA_004027635.1 Crocidura indochinensis | reverse complement strand
TTTCTTTCTTTCTTTCTTTCTTTCTTTCTTTCTTTCTTTCTTTCTTTCTTTCTTTCTTTCTTTCTTTCTTTCTTTCTTTCTCCCTTCCTTCTCTCCTTTCTTTTCTTCTTTCTTTTCTTTCCTTTCTTTCATAGAATGACACAATATTCCCTTTAAAGAAATGTTTTCTTTTTTATCTTTTAATTCCAAATTCTTTTTTTTCCTAGCCTTTTCTGATGCTCCTTTTTTATTGTGGTCAAAGTGAATTACAATTATTTCACAGAAATACTTAAGACATATAGTGACAATAAATGAGGGGTATTCCCACCCCTAATATTGTCTTCCCTCTACACCTGCTCCCAGCATGCATTCCATACATCCTTCCTTTTCCCCCATAATGCTAGTGTAATTGTTCCCCACTTGTACAGTTTGTTGTAAGTTGACTCTCTGGTCTTGGTACCATCCATTTTCCCCCCCAAACTGTGAGGCTGAATGAGATGGTTCCAGTAATGCAGTTCTGTTGGAGATATAAAAAAAGATAAGGGAGAAGAAAACAAAAACAAATACAAAAGTAAAAGGGAAAAACAAAAGGAACTAGGAGGGGTTCATCTCGGTGTTATAAATTTCCCTTTAGGAGGAGAGAGGAATAAAAGGAGAAAAAGGGAACAAAACAAGCAAAACAAACAAAAACAAAAAAGATGACAGGGCAGTGAAAATTACAAAAAGAACAAAAAAAAAAGGAAAAAACCAAAAAAAGGAAAGAAAACAAAACAAAGCAAAAAAACAACAACAAAAATGCCAAATCAGCAACTACTTTAAAAGGTTTGTGTTTCTTCTTTCTTGCTGTTATTTTTTCCTTTGCATAGATAAACACAGTAAATATTGGGGAAATTAGAATGGGAATCCCCTTGCCCTAAGTGATACAGAGTTTCTCCCCTCTTAAAGCACACTGCTATGGGCACAACTGCATACTCCATACATGCTCATTTTCACATCCCAAGTTCTTTTATGGAGCCAGGAATTTTCCAGTCAATTGTGAATGATACTATCATGCTTTTGTAGGTAGAGATCTTATTATTTCATAGGTCAACTGAGCCTAGGATAGAGTCTTTCAGTATGATTCCAGAAGTTCTGCTAAATTGCAGTTGTCGAAGTCAGGCCTCTGGAATTAGAGATTTTGGATTTTGTATAAATCCTAGGTCAAAGCCTCAGCTAGGATCTTTCTTAATGGACTCTTGATAGGTTCTTCCCAGTACATGTTTGTCAAGGTCAGTCTTCTGTAGTTAGTGCTTTTGGTTTTTGCATAGAGCAAAGTATGTCATGTCTCCTGATTGCATCAGACGAGCTAGGGCAACCCCCTCTCAGATCAAGTTGTTGCCACTTCCTCATGTCAAGGTGTCATGCTAAAACTGTTGAAGTTCGTGCCAGAGTGGTATTAGGAATTTTGCAGGGAGAATTTGGTTTCTGATGCTGTTGCTGGGACCTGTGTCAGTTCTACATCTGGGATCTGGGGTTCTGGATTGGATTGTCGCTGTCCAATCACATGGATAATAAGTTCGATCCACATGTCATATGCTCAGGGTGGGAGGCTCCCCTGTATTATGAAATGTATGGGTTCTTATCGCTAGTAGATATGAGTTTGATTCTGTTTATAAGATTTCCCCTTATTTAGAGTGCCTATGCAAAAGGGAATGGTGCCAAGTTATTAATTCCAAATTCTTTTTTATACATCCAGTATGAATGAAGGATTTGGGAGCCATACATATTTGTAAATTGCGCTTGTTAACTCAGACAAAATTTCTTTGTTAACATTATTAAACACTAAATTTTTATATATTTTATGAAACATAAAAATAACTAAGGACAAAGATAAAAAAAAACAATTACCATGATATCGGTTTCATTGTATGCTGCTTAACTTTTTATAAATATAAGGGTAATTCTTCCACTTCTACAACAAGAAAATCACAGGTCCAAACCTAACCTCCAGATATATACAACACAAATTAGAAAATACATAAAACAAGTATTTTCAGACATAAAGCAACTCATTTCTGAGGAAAGGAAACCAAACAATATGAGGTATACAATTTCTTACAAGTCCTGTCTTGAGTTGATTCCATATTTTAGATAAAACAGAAAGAACTTATTAAATGAAAATTAGAATAAAATTTTAAAGGAAGTCCTTCAAAGATGGACAATATCAGGTGGGAATAAGGTTTTTAAAAAGACAAAAGAACAAAACTCAGTATTGTAATTGTGCAAATAAGTATAGCAGAGTTGAAAAAACCCTAAGGACTGGAGCGATAGCACAGGTAAGGTGTTTGCCTTGCATGCTGCAAACTGGATGGACCCGGGTTTGATCCCCAGCATTCCATATGGACCCCTGAGCCTGCCAGGAGTGATTTCTGAGCTCAGAGCCAGGAGTAACAAAACAAAACAAAACAAAAGAACCCAACCCTAAGTCTCTATTTAAACCCTGTAGATAGGACATTTTTATTAACTAAGAAATCTATTGGAGATTCCTCTAAAAACTTAAAATTGAGCTTCCATATGATCCAGCTATACCACTCCTAGGGATATATCCTAGAAACACAAAAATACAATACAAATATCCCTTCCTTACACCTATATTCATTGTAGCACTATTTAACATAGTCAGACTCTGAAAACAACCAAGATGCCCTTCAACAGATGAATGGCTAAAGAAACTGTGGTACATATATATAATGGAATATTATGCAGCTGTCAGGAGTGAAGAAGTCATGAAATTTTCCTATACATGGATGTACATGGAATCTATGATGCTGAGTGAAATAATCAGAGGGAGAGAGAAAGACACAGAATAGTCTCACTTATCTATGGGTTTTAAGAAAAATGAAAAACATTCTTGTAATAATTTTTAGAGACAAAAGAGAGGAGGGCTGGAAGTTCCAGCTCACTACGTGAAGCTCACCACAAAGAACTCTTATCCACTGCTGGTGGGAATACCATACAGTCCAACCTTTATGGAAAGCGATATGAAATTCCTCCAAAAGCTGGAAATTGAATTCCCATTTGATCCAGTTATATCACTCCTAGGGCTATACACTAGGAACACACACACACACACACACACACACACACACACACACACAAATACAAAAATCCCTTCCTTACACCTATATTATTGCAGCACTATTTACCATAGGCAGACTCTGGAAACAACCAAGATGTCCTTCAAGAGATGAATGGTTAAGGAAACTGTGGTACATATACACAATGGAGTATTATGCAGCCATCAGGAGAGATGAAGTCATGAAATTTTCCTATACATGGATGTACATGGAATCTATTATGCTGAGTGAAATAAATCAGAGGAAGAGAGACACATAATAGTTCACTCATCTATGGGTTTTAAATAAAATAAAAGACATTATTGAAATAATTCTCAGAGATGAGGACTGTATGGACCAGCTCACCATATGAAGCAAAGAGTGGTGAGTGCAGTTAGAGGAATAACTACACTGAGAATTATCATAACAATGTCAATGAGTGAGAGAAGTAGAAAGCCTGTCTTGAATACTGGTAGTGGGGGGGGTGGATATTGGGACATTGGTGATGGAAATGTTGCACTGGTGAACGGTGAGTGTTCTTTTTATTACTGAAACTGAACTACAATCATGTTTGGAATCATGATGTTTAAATATATTATTTAAAATAAAAAAAAAACTCAATGAGGTGAGAAAAAAAGAAAAAAACTCTATTAACTCTTTAGGAAGACTGTTGGATTGTGTAGTGCTAGAGTGCTCTCTATTTCATAATAAAACGTAACATCTACAATGTTCCTTCATACTTTTTTTTTTTACTTATCTGGAAGAGTGAAATATAAAACAGCACAGTCTGAATGAACAAAGTTCTCAATATTGTGTTATTTATTACTTTTTAGACCTGTATCATATAAATTTAAGAAGGAAACTACAGGAAAATAATGACGTTATTGCATACTTTTTTTTATTTACTATGTTATTTAAGGAATGAAAAACAACAAAAGCATTTTAAGCATCTCAAGAATTTCAGTTTTTTTTCACAGTGTTTCTTGCACAAGTCTATGCCTACTTTCTATTTGGCTAAGAAAGAGGTATTGACTTGTGCAACCATTTCTTTCCCAGAGGAATGCCGCAACAGCCAAGAATTTCAGTTTTAGGCAAAGCCACAGTGACATTATTTTATTTTATTTTATTTTATTTTTTTTGGTTTTTGGGTCACACCCGGCAGTGCTCAGGGGTTACTCCTGGCTCCATGCTCAGAAATTGCTCCTGGCAGGCACGGGGGACCATATGGGACACCGGGATTCGAACCGATGACCTTTTGCATGAAAGGCAAATGTCTTACCTCCATGCTATCTCCCGGACCCCCACAGTGGTATTTTTAATGTATTGACTTACTTGAAAGGCATATTGGAGAGAGAATTAGAATTTTTGATCTGGAAGTCATTGTTATATTGAGAAATCTTAAAGCAAGTAGGCTTTAGATATTCAACCAGTGTGGAATGGGCTTCTGGCACATTCCAGAAAGATTTATTCTCTTCTATAATATAACAAAACAAGTAATGTTATATTTGAAGCACTGAAATTTTATGTGTCTGGCACCAGAAATATTCTATAGGGGTTCAAGATATAATACAGAGATTGAGGTGTGCTTCTTAAAGGCAGCCAGATCTGAATCTCTACCTGGTATCATATGAAAGCCTGGTAAACAGCTGGGTGATCCAGGTAACCCTTACCGGTAAAGCACGTATTCAAACCCAATGGCCATTATTTTGGAATCTTGGTTCATTTGATATAGAATCTTCAGGCTTAGAAGGCTCCTGAACAGAATATGGGAATTTTCCCTCACACTTCAACATTTTTTCTCCCCATATTTGTCTACTCATTCAACTTTTAAAATAATAGAATAAATCAAGAAAAAGATCATGTACACTTTGTTATGTTCATTAAAGAAGAATAAAGAATAAATGTCTATACCTGAAATTATTAATTATTACATTACTAATGTAATATATTATTACATTACATCATTATTTTGGGGGGGTTCACACCCAGGGATACTCAGGGGTTACTCCTGGCTCTGCACTCCAAAATCACTCCTGGCAGGTTTAGGGCACCATATAGGATGCCAGGATTCGAACCACTTTCCGTCCTGGGTCACTGCCATCAAGGCAAATGCCCTACCACTGTGCTATCTCTCTGGCTCCCATTACATTACATTATTAATGATTATTGTATTTTCAGATTTTGTAGTGTATAAAATTTAATACAAATATTTACTATTTCTCCCCCACCTTCCTCCCGGACTCCAGGGGCATGCCTGGGTGCTGGCCCAGGCAGCCAGAAAGGAGGGTGCTGGAGAGAACTCTGGGGGGAGGGACCACAGGAATATCTCCACCCGCACCCAGCACACGTGGGGAAGAGATTAGGGAGGGGGAGGGCAGATTTCTAGCTTCTGGTTCTACACTGAATCCTTTTCTGTTCTGGAGGCTAGCTCTTGCTGGCATGGAGTGTGGGGAGGTCCCAGGCCGAAGGTCCTCTCCCTAGCTTGGGGGGTGCTGGGAGGCCAGGGAGGTTCTCAGCTATCTCCCCATTCTCCTGGGCTCCAGGGGCATGCCTGGGTGCTGGCCTAAACAGCCAGAAAGGCAAGTCGCTGGGAGGGTTCTAAAGAGGGTTGGGCTGGGGCAATCACCAGCAACATTTTTCCTCACCGGTCTCCACTTTCAAAACTGCCACGTTTGTCTTATAAATCAATAGAATTTCCTCTGATTAATGTATGGTTTACAGATGCAGAATGTCCATATTATATTATGTTCTTGCCTACCGCCCTACAAGCTCATGTCTAGTCCTTCACTCCCTCACCCCCAACCATCATTACTCCACATTTTACTCTTTAACCTTCAGTTCTTGGCTCCTCAAGAAGCAGATAATTATCCCCACTCAAAGCCAGCTGCCAAACCGCACCCTTAGTGATATGATTGACTCTCAGCCTAAGAAGAGTCCAATACTGGGGCTGGGCGGTGGCGCTGGAGGTAAGGTGCCTGCCTTGCCTGCGCTAGTCTAGGACGGACCGCAGTTCGATCCCCCGGTTTCCCATATGGTCCCCCAAGCCAGGAGCGACTTCTGAGCGCATAGCCAGGAGTAATCCCTGAGCGTCACTGGGTGTGCCCCCCGCCCCAAAAAAGAAGAGTCCAATACTCTGCTGCTATTGATCTACTCTCAGAGGCTTCCTTCCCTTCTCCTTCCTTCATTTTGAGTCTTTGTTTGCTAAGAGACTTGGTCTCTGAGAAGTCACTGCTCAAGGAATTTTTTCTGATATGGGTCTATCACCAGCAAGTTATCAGACTGCACAAACCAAATCACAGACCAAAGTGATGCACCGGATTTAACACCCCCCCCAACTATTTCAGAGACATAAAAGGGACATGTATATGTCTTTGAATATCTTTTATGTATTCCCTTAACAGCTATAACCCTTACTGAATATTCTCTTATAAAGTGACAATTTTCCCCACTGTTTTGTCAGTTCTCTTTGCGATCTGTTCAATAAGAAATTCTGGTAGAAGAGTCCTTAGATTTAGAGCTTAAGTTAGAACCAAGTTAAGGGGATTGTTGGACTTATTCCAGAGGTCCACATATGCACCAATAATGCCATGAGACATTGTTCCACTTTTGCATAGGCACATTAAAATGGGAAAATACTATACATACAGGCAAGTTCTTATCTAATAGAGATAGGAACACACAAATCTTGTAATGCAGTGGGACCTTACACCCTGAACACTGTCACAATAACCTGGCTCAGACCTCAGAAGGACCGGCATTGTCCATTCACCCCTGAACCAGGATGCCATCTACAAAACAACCACGGTTGTCTATAACATCACCTGGGAGCAATCTTCTACCAGGGAAGACCCCACCTCTGCCCCAGCATCGACCTACTTCAAAGCGAGGTCTCTTAACACCAAGAAGACATAACAACAGCTACCTGCTTTCAGGGCAGGGCTACCTGCATTGTCCTCTAATTGTGAGGTGAAACTAGAGGATGCGCCACATCATCCTGACTTCTATGTAGGATATGCACGGATTCCAGGATCTTTAACTACAGAAATCTGACACCAACAACAGTGACTGTGTGGGCGGGCGGGGGGTGGGGGTGGGGGTGGGGGAGAAGGGTTATTGGCACTACAATGACTTAGGTTGTCTAGTATTCCTGGAGCCTAGAAATGGTCTTATGTCAGAAAACTTCAGGGGTAAGGTCTCCTTGTATTTAGGCCAAGGCTTTTCCTTTCCATGTCCCCCATATTTTGCTGTGCCCATGCAAATAACAATTGCCACTCTCACACCGTTTTTGCTGTACTTCTTTAACTCTTATCCTCAAAAAAATAAAAGAAGAAAATCTTATTAAACCTTCTGCTAGGACTTGAATGAGTTAATTGGTGATTTAATAATTTTCAAAAATATACTTGCTACTGAAGCTTTTTTTCCTATTTTTTAAAATAACTTTGCCTTTGTTCTTCCTGAAACAAATGCATTATGATCAGTTGTGTCAACTATGTGATATATTTCCTTTAAATAAATTAAAAAATATCTCCAAAAATTATTAACCATTTCTTTTCATCAGAACTACAATTTTGTTTTGTAAATTGTCAAAGTGATTAACAAAGGGAAAGAGGAGAGACCTTACAATAAAGATTTTGACCTTTTAGAAAAATATGAAGCTGCTCATTTGGCCACATACATGTAGATTTACAATAAAGGTGATACTGTAAATGCAAAGGGGATAGGCACTATTCAAAAAGGAATACTCCAAAAATGTTACCTTGGCAAAACTGAAAGAGTCAATAGTGTTACCCAATATGCTATTGGCATTGTAAACAAGTAAGTAAAGGACATGATTCTTGTTAATAAAATTAATCTTCATAATGAATATGCTGTTTTCCTTATGAATCAAAATATCTTCCTGAAGTGTATAAAGGAAGTTAAATAGGAAAAAGGGTAGCTGAAAAATATCTGTACATGGGACAAACTAAAGTGCCCTTCTACTCTACCCAGAGAAGTAGATTATATGAGCAATTATGGAAAGGAGACTTAGCTGCTGGAAAATATTCCCTAGAAATAAGATTTTTATTCTTAAGATCTTTGGACAATTAAAAAAGAGAATATTTTACAGGATTTATTTTTTTTTAGCTAGAGAAAAGAATCAAGAATTCAGCAAATTATTTTATGGAAGGAAATTTCAAAAGTATTACCTCTTGTGTTTGAAATATTATTGAAATTATTTCTGAAACAGTTATCAAATTTGTATGTAAGTATGACATTTCAATACTACCACTAATTTTTTTTACCTTTGCTAAACAATATCCTAGGCAGTGGGGAATCTCACTTTATATTTCTAGTATATCTACATTGTTCTGAATGAATAATAAAGATTATTTTTCAAAAACAATTTTTATTAAGTAACATTTAGCATATGGAATATAGATGAATTATTATGCTAAAACATACATGCATATGTAATAAAACATCTGTTCAGCATTAGTTCTTACAGTGACTCTCACTTGTTATTTCTATGCATTTTATAAACTAATATTTAGTGTTTCATGTTAATTGAAATAACATACGTTTCAGGATTAATCATAATTACATATTTATATATAAATTGGAGGAGTACCACCTAAAGTTTAGTTTACTATCCCCGACAATTGACCACTTTTACCCAATTTATCCACTCTTCTTCACTTGTCTACTTGTTTACTCTTCCTCACTTGTAAACACTGTTGTTTTTATAATCCAAGAGCTTACTTTGTTTTATTTTTAATTTTGCTTTATTTATTCTTAGTTTTATTTTTCTTTATTTCTTTATCTTCCATATATGAAGTATTAAGTATATACATATAATGTAAAAAGCAACATAATATCAGGGTTCTCATTTTTGTTTTGCCCCTGAAAATAACTGCATATATTTCTCTTTATTACCTATCAATAAAATTTTGACATTTATTTATTATCATTTTTATGAAAATTTTACTTGTCTGGGTTAAATAACTATAATCACTCAACTTTTTAATGGGGTGCATTAACAGTATTTTAATAAATTTTCAATTAGTTATTTTTTATGAGTGTCTTAATAGCTTGGTATACCAGGAGGTGGCAGGGGAATTGTGGAGAACCAAGGCCTCATTGACTTCCCTATTAAAATCATAAGCATGTATACTGTGACATCAAATATCTATTTCTGGTTATTAATAAATATTTGTGTTGTAAATTTTTTTTCAGAAGGTAGTATAAGAATCAATAAAAAATTCCTCTGAACAAGACTGATAGCTATAATGTTCTGTTTTTTTTTTTAAATATTACAATTCCTGGGGATGATGGGATAGTATAGAGGGTAGGGTGATTGCCTTGCATGTAGCCAACAAAAATCTTATTCTTGGCACCACACATAGTCCCTTTATTCCCATCAAGCAATAGTAGGATTGATATCTAAGGCACAGTTGGGTGTGACCTCAAAACTCCAAAATGAAACAAAACAACTACCCTCTAAAAAATTACTCACAAAAAATCTGCCATTCCATTTAAGGAAATTATAAATTTTTTTCATACAATATAATATTAGACTGGTTCTTTTATTTTTTTTCTCATAAATGTATATCTCACCAACTTTGGTTGTTCATTTATCAAAAAGGTATTCATTTAGGTTGGTTGCCATAGAAACCAGAAGTGCTCCATTTATATCTAGTTCTTTGCATTTATTCCTTCCCCTTTCTTGCTTTTCAAGTCAGCTAAATTGCTTTATATGACATTTTATTTAAAATCCTTTGTTTTCTTAATTCTTCCTTAAAGCAAAACTTTCTGAATTCCAATGTACTAGTTTATATTAATCTAAATCACAATTTTGACTTGTGAATTTTGTTGAAAATAACTGAATGACAGAAAATTACTTCCTAAATAAAACAGCACACACACACACTTTAAATTTAAGTGGAGTATGAAAAATCAATGTGTCAGTAGACTGCTTTAAAAAAATCTCTGTTACTTTGCTAAACCAAGAAGAAAAAAATATTAAAAGATTAATTTGCATATTCAACAGATGACTGGGCAAGTAATGCAATCAGCTACCGTAGGGAGCAGTTATTGAATAACTATTATAGCCCAGTTTTGTTCTGGGTCAAGGGAAAACTTGTAATAAAGAATTACTATCTTCAAGGTGTTTACAAATTAGCTTAACTACAGACACCATAGGTAGAACATAAGCTGTGAAAGTTAAAAATTGTAATCCATGTCATTTGGGAAATATGCAGAATATATGTGCATTTTACACAATGATTATAGATGCTCAGGAGCGACTTTTATCACATGCCTCTTGTAAAAGATGCCTTCCCCTCCACTATTTCTTGTTTTTTTTTTTTAATGTCAGTTTTCATACTATATTGCTTGCCTTTTCTGTGCCATTTGCCGAAATCTCAAAGGAGAATGCATATAAAACAGGTTTTTGTCTCACTTCTCTAATAATTAGTTGTGAATTTGAATGCCCTTGAGAAAGACTATTTCATTGTTCAAATCTGTAAAGAGATGGCAGGAAGGTTTATTTATTTTTTTAGATATAATACATCACTTTAGGAAATAAATTCGATTCTGTCTTCCTGGAAAGTTATTTTAAAATACTATTGAATTAAAAATAGTTATATGAAGAGCTTGTGGAATGTCCTAAAAGTGTTTTGAAATTATACCTGCTTGTGTCAAATGGACAGAAAAGCAGTGGGTAGGCCTTCTCTGTTTAGTCCACCTTAATATTTAAATGAGTAGACTGGTGTGCAGATGGCTGTATTTTTGAAGTCGTTTTCTAGGATGAGAGATCCTTTGTGGAGAAACCTTGTGTTGGGCAACTGGCAATCCATCATATCTGCTAAAGCACTTTGTGCTAAGTTAATATTGCTCCAAACTAACAAAAAATTTAGAAAGATAATCAACTCAGAACCTGCCTACTATTTTACACATATGTGAAAACATCTAGACATCTAGGTATCTAGAACACAGTTACTCCAAGGCCTTAGTTTAACTGTCTGGAGCAATCACTTTCCTAGCATCATCAATATTTGGGGTTTGTTAAATTAGTATCATGTAGCCTGTGCTTGGTACTCATTGTGTATGCATGCTGTCTGACAGTTTCCCAGGTATTTGAGGAGGTAAAAACAAAATAGATAAAAAAACTTCATACAGATTGGAGTTTGTATTGTATGTAGTAGGTATTGTTGATAGGTATTTTGCTTTTCTTGCCTCTGTAAAACCATCATTATAGCTACAAAGATTTCATTTTCGAGAAAGTGAGATCTTAAATGGTAATTTTTTCTTTCACACCTCAGTGCCCTCTTTCTCAAAATTGCTATCAGTATGACCTAGAACACAGCTTTGAGTTTCTTAATCTAACTTGAACTTGGTTCCTACTTGAAGATTGGACATCTTTAAGAAGTGGCTGTTTTGGGGGGTCGGGCGGTGGCACTGGAGGTAAGGTGCCTGCCTTGCCTGCTCTAACCTAGGACGGACCGTGGTTCGATCCCCCGGTTCCCCATATGGTCCCCCATGCCTGCCAGGAGCGACTTCTGAGCGTATAACCAGGAGTAACCCCTGAGCGTCACTGGGTGTGGCCCAAAAACCAAAAAAAAAAAAAAAAAAAAAAAAAAAAAGAAGTGACTGTTTTTCTTTTCTTACCACTGATCTGGCAAATTTCTTTGTTCCTCCTTGCTGACTTAATACTTCCTCTCTCTTGCTTCTCTCTCTCTCTCTCCTTTCTTTTATTCTTTCTCTTTTTCTTTATATTTCTCTCTCCTTGGACCTTAAACAGCCCTATCTATCAGTGCAGATTATTCTGTAGTCTTTATCCCAATATATACCATTCCTTTTTAACAAGTCAATTCTTGCTATATCCTAAGGACACTATAAATATACTTCATATAATATTTTTAGCAGCTCCATTAGATCATAATTATTTCTATATAACACATAAATAAGTGATACAAAAAATTTGGGTAGCTTGCTTAATAATAGCTTTGTAAGAAGCAGAGCTAGGATACACATGTTGACAGTACGGTTTCAACATTCATATTTTATCTGTATTGCTTCTATTCTTCTCTTATAGGAAAACCCTCGATCCATTTATCTTGATTTATTTTTTAAGGAACTTACCACCTGAGATATTAATTTATGAATTTGTTTATTCTTTCTCTCTTCAATCAAAATGGTAACTCAGTGAAAGCAGGGATTTTGTTCTTTTATTTAGTGTTTATAAGTATTTGGTAAGCATTGAAAATATTTATTCAACTGATGAATGGGTCAACATTACACTATGTCTTGCTTATTTATCAGTTATCTATTACTGTCTCTAAGACAGTGAAACTTCCTTTTTAACCTTGCAGACTGATTAATATTATGTCTAGGGACACTAGAATAAATATTTTAAAAGGCTAGAATAGTGGGGAGATTTTAACTCTTCCTAGTATATTGTAAACTCTCTTGGTATTACCCAGAAATAAACAGCAAAACTTCACTTTATTAAATAATACATTTTCATTGAGGTTAATTAACAATACTGTTAATTATACTTTTTATACATGCATCATTCCAATGCATCATCTATTGACAGAGTGTCTGCTTCTCTCCACCAGTGTTAAAATGTCTCCTCCTAGACCACACTCCTCTCAATCCTCCATAATGTAAGCTCAGATATAATGACAAAATTTTTCATGTGTAATGACTTTGGCCCTTAATCAATGATCATTCCTTTACTATGGGTTTTATTTCGTGGGGGAGGGGGTCACTCCTGGCTCTGCACTCAGAAATGGCTCCTGGCTCAAAGAACTATATGGGATATCAGATCCATCCTGGGTCATCTGCATGCAAGGCAAGCACCCTACTACTGTGCTACTACTCTGGCCCCTACTATAGTTTTTATATAAACATTTATTGTGGTAATAATGATATCTGCACAAAGCTAAATTCCTGAAATTCTGCAAAATTGTGAATCAATGGTAAGGTATGTTGATATTTTCAAGATTTATTTTTTCTATTCACAGGTATATACATTTAAAAAATAAATAGTATTATATACAAATACATCTTGAAATGAACATGAAATAGAAGAATCCTAAAAATAAACAATCTAATTAGAGTGAAGAGAGAAGAGGAGAGTTAGGAAAACTTAAGGTGAAACATCTAATAGGCCTAAATAAGTAAAGAAATGTATGCTTTGTTCTGAAAAGTGAATATTGACCTTATATTAGAAAATGTAATAGATAATTAATAAGTATCTGTATTAATGAGTAAATTTTTGTAATAAATATCTTATAGATATAAAATCAATTATATATGTAGAATATGCAATATAAATGAACATTAATTCATTTTGAAAAAGTATAAAACCTCTCATCAAACTAAGAATACCTATTTTTTTTTTTTTTTAGGTTTTTGGACCATATCTAGCAGTGTGCAGGGGTTACTCCTGGTTTTGTGCTCAGAAATAACTCTAGCAGGCTTGGGGGACAATTTGAGATGCTGGAAATCAAACCAAGGTAGGTAGCATGCAAGGCAAGCACCTTACCAATTGTGTTATCTCTCCTGTGACATTATTTGGACCCTGACTCTTTATTTTTGCTTGTTTTTGGGCCACTCCTGGAAATCCTCTGGGGTTACTCCTTGCTCTGCATTCAAGGTTCTGAATGGGATAGGAAGATTGAACCTGACTTGGCCACATGTAAGACAAGTGCCTTTCCCATTGTGCAATCTGTTTGTCTCTAAAATTATGTATTAATCTAGAAAAAAGCAACCAAAATTGCTATGAATGAATGTCATGCTCAGTGACAAAGTGCTGACAAGTTTGACTTGCTTTTTAAAAGAAGCTCCTTTATTGCTTATTGCTTCTTGCAAAATTGGTTTCATGGTTATGAACCCCCTAAATTTATGCCCATGGCACTCTATATTTTCTTCTGAATAGAGTAGTGTAGGTGTGGTGCGCATTTCATTGAGATTTTAAAAATTACATCTTACCATTCTCTTCTTTCTAACTTATAGTCTCATTTAATAAATCTGCATCAAATCTTATGAGTTTTCCTTTATATATAAGTTCTTTCTATATTCTTGTTTTCTATATTTTGTTTCAGTGTTTGGCTCGTGTCATTCTGACTACATGTGTTTTGGAGTTTTTCTATGTGGGTCTCGTTTTTTGCTGGGACCTAAGGACCTCTTGAATTTCACCATTTTTCACTCTTCAACTTTGGGAAGTTCTTATTTGTGATTTTTGAAATTAGTGTTTCTTCATCAAATTTGCCTTCCTTTTTTTTTTCAGGGGCTCTGACAATTCTTTTGTTTTGTTTTGTTTGTTTGTTTTTGGGCTGCACCCAGTGACACTCGGGGTTACTCCTGGCTCTGTGCTCAGAAATTGCTCCTGGCTTAGGGGACTGTTGTGCATATAAACATCATTATGTTACTGACCCTACCCTGATCTGTGATTGTGTCCTACTTTAGGGTGTGACCTGGCATTCTGCCCCCACCCTAGGGTGGTACCTGATTTTGCTTCCACCATTGGGTGGTACCTGATTCTGGGGCATAAAAAGCAAGCATCTGTGGAAGGGGGGAAACTTTTTTCTTCCTGGCCTATTCCTAGGCCTTTTGGGGCTTTGGCTTCTTCAAGGAATAAAGAGCTATTTTCTTCGGAAGCCTGGCTGCCTTTTGACTTTCTTCCCGCCGCATTCACCTCAGAACCGCTGGTTGAGCAGGGTGGCAGACGCATTCTCCGAGCTGGAGGAGAAAGACCTCATTCTCCATCCCTCCATCAGAGACTGACTTGCAACAGGGGACCATATAGGATGCTGGGGATCAAACCATGGTCTGACATAGGTTAGCATGTGCAAGGTAGATGCCGTACCACTTGTGCCACTTCTCTGACCCCTCAGACAATTCTTTTTTTTTTTTTTTTTTTTTTTTTGGTTTTTTGAGCCACACCCAGTGACGCTCAGGGGTTACTCCTGGCTATTCACTCAGAAGTCGCTCCTGGCAGGCACGGGGGACCATATGGGGAATCGGGGGATCGAACTGTGGTCAGTCCTAGGTTAGCGCAGTCACCTTGCCTCCAGCGCCACCGCCCGGCCCCTAAATTCTTAATTCTTTCTCTTTAGTTCTCTTGTGCTATTCATTTCTTTTCTGCTACTCAGGCCATATATTCCTTTTATCTTTTATTCCTAGAATTCTCTTCATTCCTGTCACTTTTGATTATAGTTCATAATTTCTGCTCTCATACTTTTTGTGTATGCTCACCACCTGCAAAATAATTTCTTTGAATTCATGACACATTCTCATCTTCTCTGTCTTACAAAGCTGGTTGGTACTTATAAAACCTTCTGCTGTTAATTTTATTCACTGAGCTTGGTGGACATTATGCATTTTCCCCTATTGTGTTTGATGTACTCCTGCTGTGCTGAGGGGGAACTTTTATAATTAGTCCCCTTGGAAAGTTCTGAGGAATTAAGATGATTGGTGTTCTTTTTTTTTCCCCCTTACATATCTTCACAGACTAACAGGAAGTATAAGTGTGAGCTGTGATGAGTAGATCTGTCCAGTAATGGTTCAGAGGAGGTGATCTGCTGAGATAGCAGAGGGAAGGTTACAGAAGCTGCTGGAGTCCAGCCAGAAGACAGGAGGATTCATTTATGGTTCCATAAAGGTCCCAACGATGTCAACTGGGAGGTAACATCACATTGAAGGTCCAATGAACAGAGATGTGCTGGCAGGCCTGTCAGATGCACTTTGTCTAACCTTTTCTTTTTGCTTCCCTAGATGCTGAGGGTGGTATAATTGCTTCTGTAGTTCATATATTTAATTTTTTAAATATAATATCTATAGAGTATGATTCTCTCAGTTCCAGTAACTGGTATGGCTTCTTTCTTTTGACAGATAGGATGGGCTTCAGATAAAGTTTAATTAAATAGACTCTCGAAGATGAGATTCAAGAATGGCCTGGTCACTTGAATTTAAGAGTAGTGCTAGTTCAGTGCAAATGAATAAAGGAGTGTCAGTAACCCATTGTAAACCGTGGTTGTAACCCATGGATTCAATGTCATGCTCCTCGGCTGATTGTGTTCAAGTACCTAATCAAATGTGTTAGTAGTTGCTGAAGATTATGGCAATAGGAATTAACACCAGCATTTTGTGGCATGGGGTGACTTTGTTTTAATGCTTGGGAGTATTTACAGAAGAAATTCATATTCAGATCTTTGATATCTCAATAAAAATCATTATTAGAGAACCAGAGTTTAAAAAGACTATTATTTTTTATAGTTAACTGAAAATGAGACACAGAATTTATTCAGGTTACAGAATTACAATGTATGTTGCAATCTTGCCAAGTCTCTTATGTGAAGTAGAATTGATTAGGAAAGAGTGAATCATTTATCCTTGGGGTGAAAACATTTAAGTGGACTCATACACCAATATTAATCAATAGATATCTTTATGAATACTAATAATTTATCAGAAGGAAAGAACTACTATTATTAATAGTAAAAGCAGATTATACTTTGGTGAGGAGATCTTTTATGCTTTAGTCTAAATGACAAATGGTCTTTATCCAACAAGTCACTAGAAATGGGAGTGGTTATTTAAGTCTGTAACTGTAAAAATGATGTTCCAGTTGAAACCATTACTAAGAACTCTGTTGTCAATCATCCATGGAGTCTGATATGCTCTAGCAGCCAATCTGCTTGTCATCAGCAGCTGTCAGAATGCCTTCTTGCCTCATTGCTCACAACTGCATGTGCAAAACTTTAGTTTAACTCTTGCTGTTATCCATTGTCCTACTGTATTATACCATCTTTTCATTTATTTTGAATTGGAAATATAAGTCTGCACTCGCTACTGCATGCTTTGATACTGATTAAGACACTTGTGATATATTTTATGACTGCAACTCAATTAAAAAAACAAAAGGGGGGCCGGGAGATAGCATGGAGGTAAGGCGTTTGCCTTTCATGCAAAAGGTCATCGGTTCGAATCCCGGTGCCCCATATGGTCCCCCGTGCCTGCCAGGAGCAATTTATGAGCATGGAGCCAGGAGTAGCTCCAGAGCACTGCCGGGTGTGACCCAAAACCCACAAACAAAACAAAACAAAACAAAAAAACAAAAGGGGAGGCGAAGAGATAGCATGGAGGTAAGGTATTTGCCTTTTATGCAGAAGGTCGGTGGTTTGAATTCCTACATCCCATATGGTCTCCCCAAGTCTGCCAAGAGCGATTTCTGAGCATGGAGCCAGGAGTAACACCTGAGCACTGCCGGGTGTGACCCCAAAAACCAAAACAAACAAACAAACAAACAAAAAACAAAAAAAAAAAAGAAAAGCAATACCGTGTGATAGAATCTTCCATTGAAAGAACAACATTAAAGAGATATGTAATGCTGAGTTTATGGTACTGTTAACCCATGGATGGGGCCAGAGTGATAGATAGTACAGTGATAGGAAGTTTGACTTGCACTCAGCTGACCTAGGACAGACCCGGGTTCTATCCCCAGCATCTAATTTAGTTCCCCTAGACAGGAGCAATTTTTGAGCTCAGAGCCAAGAGTATCTATCCCCTGAGCGCCACCAGGTGTGGCCCAAAAACAAAAAGCAAAACAAAACAAAACAAAAAAAAAAAAACGTGGATAAGAATGATGGTGTATTAAGTGAGTATACTTTGGAATCAGAACCATTTTGAATCTTTGATCTGGCATCCATGTGATGCAAATTTTGGCAAGGTAAGCAAATTCACAAAGTTTCTTCAACAGTAACATAGCAATAGTAACAATTTTTTTGGTTTTGGGGCCACACCAGGTGGTGCTCAGGGCTTAATTCTCGTGCTGGACAAAAGGGATACCCTTTTGGTGACGCTTAAGGGTGCCAGGGATTGAACCCAAGACAGTTACATATAACGTAAACAACTTGTCCTGTTTACTATCTGTTTGGATTTTTAAAGCTAATTTCTGCAGAGAAGTTTATTAGAAGTTCTATATGCTTATGATTATATAAATATATGTGAAAATTAGTCTTTTATACAGATATCTGTATATAATTTTATTTTCTTATGCAACATTATTAGTCAGTTTTTTAGATGTATTTCATTTCAATGTCTACTTAGAATCTCTGCTAAAGGTTGTCTCTAATTCTAAATTTGAACTCCCTTAATTGATATGGCATTCCTCTAAGGCTGCCAAGCAAAGAGGCCATTTACTATAAATCCTTTAAAATAACAGAAAGTGAAAAAGAAGAGTAGTGGTATATTGCTAGTTTGTATGATTGAACAGAAATTTATATTTAGAGTTGAGAGATGAGGTACCTCCACATTTTTCAAAAGCATAATCACATTTTCTCTTTAGCCTTGTAGGCTTTATACTTGGTTAACGGGATCTAGCTATCCCCCAAATGTGATATAGTATCATGTCATGTTGAAATCTGGGAGCATAGGGATTCCATTTCCTCAGCTTGTCTTTTATTGCTTTCTATGGTTTCCAGTATGACTCGTGGTGCCAAGTAGGAACAATGTTATCATCAGAGAACAGTTGTTGCATTTTAATGTCTTGTAGTGCTAGAGCTGACAAGTCATACTTTTAAAATGAATCTCTAGAGTCATGTGTTATGCTTCATTTGCGTGTGCAGAGGCTTCTATTGTCCACATACAGATTTGACCTTTCAGCAAGAGCTGGGCATTTCCAATGCAAGGATTAAGTTGTGTGTGTGTGTGTGTGTGTGTGTGTGTGTGTGTGTGTGTGTGTTTAGCTGACTTAGAACTTTAGTTTTTAAGATGCTTAACACATTAAACAAAATATTATTTTAAAGATCTTCATTGTATAGGTTATATAATTTTTTAGTTATGCAATATTACTTATGTGTTTATTTGGTCACACATTTTTAGGACTGTACACCTGGAGTACTTTTTAACCTACTTGATACCAGGAGCTATTTTTGTCTAACAAGTTCTGGAAGGAAGCTGTGAGTTGCTATTTTGTGTTCAGAATAACCAAGTTACACAAGTTTAGAGGGTGAACTATAAGTTGGGTAAATATAGCCATATCTTGGACCTTACTATCCTATAGCAGAAATTCTATAGAAAACAATTGTAAAGAACTCATTCTATAGAAGTCTATTTGGGTATATTTATAGACATGTTCTAGAGTCACCCACAATCTAAAATCAAAATAAATAGAAAGGATACTTATATCTATTTAAAATTCTTTCTCAGTAAGTCTATAATTTGTCCCTGAAGAATAGTTCTATGAATATTTTTCTTTAGTATATTTTAACTTTGTTCTTCTTCTAATAGGGATTTTTAATAGCCTTTAAAATTGCTGAATCTTTATTTTTAATAGTTTCTGCTCTGCTTGAACATTTTTGTCTCCATACAATTAGAACATTTAAATATATCCCTATTTTTTAGAGTGATGCTCTATTTTTATCTGATGTCAAATAAAACATTTTAAAAAGTAGTGTTTTACTCAAAATCAATGATTTAACTAGGTTTATATGTAAATTATCTATAGCAAAACTGAAGTTTGAGAGGAGGCCAATAAATAATTTACAGTTATAATTTCAATTAATAAAATTTGATTAAGTTATGTTCTCTCTAGAGTTTGATGCTCATTGATAATTTGATAACTTTTATTTCATTTTTTTCATGTTGGGCTTTAAATCTACATATGGGTTTAGTCTTTTTGTAGTTACTTTAGAAGAAAAGAAATATTAAATAAATATATGGATTTATTACTTATATTAGAAAAAAATATGGACTTTTTCTACTTACAGTAAGTATCCTTTGTATTGAACTATTTTTTACTAAATAAACATGTATTTTTATAATTAAAAGATTAATTTCTATTAAATTCTATTAATTTCATTCTGGTGTCATAATTATTTTTTTAATATTGCTATTTTTCTTTCTTTTTTTTCAAAGGCACAGTAAGTATTGGGGAAATTAGAAAGGGAACTCCCTTGGCCTAAGAGATATGGGGTTTCTCCACCCTTGAAGCATACTGTCATGGGAGCAACTAGAGGCTCAGTACTCACTCCTTTTAACACAGCAACGTGCTGGGCAACTTTCCACTTTGTTGTGGATGATAAAATTAGACCTCTCTAACTAGAGATCTTGGTATTTACACAGGTCATAGGATAAAGCCTAGGATAAAATTTTTCTTTACAGTTCTAGAAGTTCTGTTCCATCACTGTTGTAGTAATTAGCCTTTTATAAATGGTGGTTTTGATTTTTAGCACAGATCCTAGGACATAGCCTGGAATAGAGCTTTTTTCATTATGTTTTCAGAAGTTCTGTTCCATCAGAGTTGTTAAAGTCAGACTGCTGGGATTGGAGATCTTAGTTTTTGTACAGATCCTAGGCAAAAGTCTAGGCTAGGGCCTTTTTTGTTACTATTGCTATTTTTGTACTGAAAAGCTTGCTGTGTGATCATACATTTCAAATTTGATTTTTTTAATTGCTGTTTCTGCAAAATTGGTTTGAGGGTTCTAGGAATTGAACCAAATGACTCATATATGTGTTTAGAATGTTCTCCATCACTGTGATATATTTTTATTAACTCACAGTGACATTTTAGTTTGGACCAAGAAGAACCCACTCTGGTTAAAATTTTTTTCTGTAAAAAGATGAGCTCTGATTACAGAACTTTACTATACAAGTATGTAAATCTTAGTTTTCTCCCCATATAAGCCATAATCATTCTAAAAGAGATTAATTTTGTCACAGCAACAAACTATGGCTCAAAGAAATTACTACTACCCTCTTTATTGATAAATAATGCTACTTTTACAAAGCAGAATTATTTAATCATGGTAGTAGAGTTAAGGAAGAGAATAAGGGATGACAGATATTACTAAACTCTTTCCTCTGACTTCTACAATATTTAAATTTCTTAAAAATGTGGTTAATATTGTAATCAGTATGTAAATTTAATTTTTCTTAATTTAATTTTTAAAATATATTTTGAATCACCATGATATACAATCACAAAGTTGTTTATGATTGAGTTTCAATTATATAATGTCCAACATCAACCCTTTCACCAGTGCACATTTCTCACCACCATGTCTCCAATTTGTTTCCTGCCCTTCACCTTGGCCTCCCTCCTGCTGGCCTCTATAGAAGACATTTTTCTTCTCTCTCTCTTCCTTATTTTCCCCGTTTAAATATGGATTTGCAATATGGTTAAAAAACATTTAATTAATAGAAAAGCATATAACTATTACATCTTTCTCTGTTTTAGGAGTTGTATATGTAATTCAGTGGTGGAAACCATTCTTTGCATGTGGAAAGTCATGGGATCCAACATCTACAACACTAGATTGGCCAAAATAATAATAGAAATAAATATTTTAGTTATTCTGTACATTGTAGAGTTGTAGATTTGATAAGTTTATTTTTTTCTTCATTTACATTACACTTACATTAAATGGGAAAATATGTGGTTCAATTATATGTAAAAAGGATATACTTGAGACTGAGGAGATAATTCAGTTTGGTAAGGTGCTTACCTTAACCTAATCGATCCAGGTTTGAATCCCAAGACCACATATAATCCCCAAATCTTACCAGGAATAATTCCTGAACACAGAATTAAGAGTAAACCCTGAATACAGCTAGGTGTAAGCCACCTCCCCCGCAACAAAAGAGAAAAGATATTTAGAGTTTAAATAAGCAACATTTAACATGTAGAACAAAATAATGTGGATATGGAGTCTAAAGGGTGTTTTTGTAATTTACTTCTATTATAAGTGCATCATGATCTTAGAAGCAAAATTTCTATCCTCTTGATTTTGTGGAGGTATATTTTATGTCAGGATCTTGGAGAATTTCCCATGTGCATTGAAAAAGAATGTGTATCCAGCTTTATAGGACTGAAGAGTCCTGATATATATAATAAAACACTCTTCCACTTCTATCTTTAGAGCCTGTTATGTTTTAGCCTGGTTGACCTATAAAAAAGTGAATTCTGTCAGTATTATTTATTTTTGCTGTTGATGTCTTTCAAGTCTATTACCAGTTGTTTTGGTGCTTTTATTTATTTTTTTGGTGTGGGGTTAGGTTTGCCTTACCTCATACCCTTCAGTGCTTCTTTGTTTGTTTATTTGTTTTGGGGTTATACTGGGGAACATGCAGGGGTTACCCCTGGCTATGCACTCAGAAATCACTCCTGACTTGGGGCACCATATGGGACACTGGGGGATCGAACAGCGATCCTTTCTAGACTAGTGCGGGCAATGCAGATGCCTTACCCCTTGCGCCACCGCTCTAGCCCCATCTTCAGTGCTTATTTTAAGGTTGGTTTTGAGTCTGTAAAATTACCGAGCTCTTGATTATCTTGGAGCTGTGTATATTTATTTTAAACTTTAATGAAAGTCTGGCTGAGTGAAATATTCTTTATAAAGTATTCATTTTATTGAGGCTTATTTCACTATATCTCACCACTACATTCAGGCTGGAGGGTTGCTTGTGATAAATCTGCTGTAAATTCTTAGGTATTGAATTAATACCTAGTGTTCCATCCATGAAATACTGTTTAGTCAGAGAGGTCTGGGGTCAGAGGGCAGTCTGGAAAATAATTCACACACATACGCATATAATCAGAAAAGGATTTGAAAGAGTTCCCCACATTACCATACACTCCTATTAGCTGGCCAACAATCCAAGTAGCTTCCTGAAGCTCCAGAAAATAAAAGGGAATGAATTTTATTCCAATCCAATCAAGCTTTTATCTGAGGAAAAACATCATACCTGGAAGGTGAAGAATCTGGTTTTCAAGTCTATCCAAGGCTCAACATTCAAAGATCCAAAGCGAAACAGTGCATAAAGATTGAGGTAGAAATGGACAAATGGATATTTCTGCTTTTAGTATTCTCTCTTTATGGTTTTCATCATTATTTTTTAGGATAATCCTTAGGTGTTTTTATTTTTTATTTATTTTTAGGTGTTTTTATTTGGGTCTCTTTTATCTGGTACTCTTTGGGCATCCATGGTTCTGGGAACTTCTTAGTAATGATGTCTTTGACTACTTAGAAATTTTAATTTCTTTTTTTTGGGGGGGTGGGTCACACCTGGCAGTGCTCAGGGGTTACTCCTGGCTCCATGCTCAGAAATTGCTCCTGGCAGGCACGGTTGACTGGATGTTTTCTTCACTTTGTCTTTGATCTCACTGAATTTGTCTTCAGCAGTTCTGCTGGTGAGGCCTTTGATTTTTTTTTCATTTTGCATATCAACTTTTTTAGTTCTGACATTTCTGTTTGTATTTTTTTTCATTTCTGCTTTCATATTCTCCTGTGTTTTTATTGGCAATCTGTTTCATTATTACATTCATGTTGAATGTAATAAACATTTCTCTTTGAACTTTATTTCAGAGAGGTTATATAGAAGATTAATCTTGATTTTTTCTTCTGCAGAATGTTTTGTGCAGCTTTATAATGATTCCTTGTAGTTCCAAGATACTTCTTCTACTGTCACTGTCTGTCTTCCCCATTACCAGGGTGGTCTCAGGGGAGTTTATTTGGGTGAGAGATTTTCTGACAGCTGCATAAAAGTTGGCTTGCTTGACCTCTGGCCTTTGTTGATGGGCCATAAGCCCCTTTGTTATTGGGGCTACTCTTGCTTGACTGCCACTGGTCCATGGTCACCATGGATCTCTGCCAGCCACAAGGCCTTTTGTTGTTGCTTTCCTCAGTATATTTTATGGCCCACATTCACTACAGACCTGTAACCCCATGTAAGCCCTTTCGTTGTTGGGGCCTCCTCTCAGTGGTCTGTAGCACAAGCCAGCATTCACCACTTCATTTATTTTCTTATTTAGGTAGATTAAAATAATTGACAAGGTGGGGCGGGATGTGGAGTAAAGCAATAGAATAGTGGGTAGGGCATTTGCCTTGTACATGTTAAACCTGATTTGCTCCTCTACATTCTATATGGTTCCTCAGAGCTTCCAGAAGTGATTTCTGAGTACAGAGCTAGGAGTAATCTCTGAGTGTTGCTTGATATGGCCCCAAAACTGGAAAAAAAAAAAAAAGAATTGACATAAGCAATTTTCTACATCTTTTATTCTCTAGCTAAGTTTAGATTTAATATATTTTTTTTCAGAGAAAGCATTGCTCTAATACGTATTTTTATTTTGGGAATTTATCATCTATAATTTGAGAAAATAGATATATAGAACAATATTGTTCTTTGCCTCGGTATCAATTCTCATCATCAGGTTCCTTCTATGCTACTGAATGGGATATCATACTATCTTAAAATAACGGCTTTCATTATCACCTTCCTGAAGACTCATTAATATATTTAGGCAATATCCTATAATCTTCACTGTTAAGTTGTTCAAATGAAACGGAATGCTGATTAGATATCACCATTTTCTGCTAAATGAGGTTATCATGGTGTGGGGTAAGTTTAAAGATAGCCTAGAACAAACTGGCTAAACTATATATATTTTACCTATAAGGCCCTTGAAAAAAAGTAATTTTTTTACAATAACATTTGTGTGGTGACAGTTTTGCTGTTTTAATTTCTTTGGAATTCAGTCTTATGGTGTTCCAGTTCCAGAACTCAAAAATTGCTTTGTGTAATTATTTAATAGGACCAGTCTCTAAATCCTATGGATTTAGCATTCCATGTAAAAATTGTAATTAAATCCTATTCAAAAGAAAAAAATCACTTTGTTGAAAACCAAAAAAAAAAAAAAATTAAATTGGGAATATACAAAAATCTCAAGACTGCAGTTTCTATACCTAACTCAGAACATTTTTAGATTTAGATTTTTTTTTCAACATTTACAATGTTGAAACATTTGTTGTGACTTTAGGCCTTAAGAAAAATCAGTACAATCATTGTGGTAATATCTGCAATCTAAAATTAAGCTTTTTTATGTCTAGTTTCTTATATACCTTGTTTTACAATTATTAGTCTCTGTCAATTATAACCTAGTAATTTATTTCTCTTTATTAAATTTAGCAATATATAACATTGGGAAACAATGGACAAAAATAAAAGCATAGAAAGTTGAGATGTAGAATAAGCAGATGTTTTCTTTTGGGGGGGCCACACACAGTGATGCTCAGGGGTTACTCCTGGCTATGCGTTCAGAAGTCACTCCTGGCTTGGGGGACCATATGGGAAACCGGGGGATAGAACCGCAGTCCGTCCTAGGCTAGTGCAGGCAAGGCAGGCACCTTACCGCCAGCGCCACTGCCCGGCCCCCTAAGCAGATGGTTTTAAGTATATTTTCCAATTACACTTAATGAATGTTCACTGATCCTTGCTAATAGAGCGGCTGTTTAATAGGGTCTGGGTCAAAGATTTTCAGATACAGAGGACAAAGTTAAAGTTAAAAATATCTTTTTCAGTTAAGTAATTTTAATATTTGATGTTTCAGGTAGAAAATGCATTTTTCAATTTAATTTGAAAATAGTATATATTTTACCTCTAATCTATTATTCATATATCTTTATAAAATTAATAAGTGCTACCAAGAAGTGGAGTCATTTAGTCTTAAGGATGTCCCAAGCTTCTTGAATCTAAATGTGTGCTATGATTACATTCTCCAGTCTGAAAATTTCTATTATTATTATTTTGTTTATTATTCTTTAATCTCCCCTTATTGTTAATCAGAAGTTGTGATGATTCCCCCTTTTTTTGCCACACCTCAGGGTTTATCAGGGTGCTGCTCAGAGTTTATTTATGGCTCTGCATGCAGGAACTACTTATGTTGGTTGTAGGTATTAAATATGGGTCAGCTGTGTGGAAGAGACGTGCCCTCCCCAGCTATACTGTATCTCTGGCCCATGTGGTGATTCTTATTTTTTTCCTCTTAAACTTATCCAACAATTCTGTGGTGGGCAGTTAATTAATTTTCAGACTCCCTCCATATTTTCTGTTTTTTGCATCTCATCCTAAAGTTCACCAACTTTCTCCTCAGTAGCTATTACTCTGCTACTGATGTCTTCTGAATTTCTTATTTTTCATAACATACTTTTAATTTCTGTCACTTCTGAGAGTAATCTTCTGATTTTTGCTTTCATATTTCTTGTACCTTCTTTTCTTTCAGCTCATTAAATATTTTAAACATAATGTCTTTAAAGTCATTATTTCAGAGATTATAGAGTTGGAATGATTAGGACCTTACAAGTTATCATTCTCACTCATTGAACATGGTGAGTTGATATGTGATTTTCCTACTTTGTCTACTACGTTCTGAGGATGCATATTTTTTGCTGAGTGATTCAGCCAAGCATTGCTCTTTGCATTTCATTCTAGACCTTGCCGAGCAAAACTTTGCTGTCTATGGTTTGAGATTTGTGTGGTTCAGTATGAGTTACAGGTGTACTCTTTAAGCTTTCTTAACACTGCCTCTCCTCTGACTGCAATATAAGAACCTATGGTTTCTTATACTTCCTTTGTGAGCCTTTTTCTTTAGACATAGATTTATGGAATCAGAAATGAGTTACTAGTTACACAAAGTCCCTAGTGACTATAGTTTGAGAGTGGAGAATGAATTGTACTTGTGCCATGAGATGACAACTTATGCTGGGGTAAAACTGAGTATATTCTCTGATCAATAGAATCAAAGTTTCTTCTGGGTGCATTAGATGTATATATATATATATATATATATATATATATATATATATATACAAAGCAAAACTTTATATATATATATATATAAATATATATATATGAATAACAGCCAGTCAGGGAGATGATTAGGATTAAAATCTATAAATTTTTTTAATTTGACAGACCTCATTTGTTTATCTTTGTTTACATTATCTTTGTAAATGGAATAAAATTGTTGAAAAAATTTTGAGAATCATATCCTGGAAAGTTTTGCTTATACTTTCCTCACAGTATTTTATGGGCCTTGCCCAGTGATTTTACTTTGTCAGATCCACCTAAAAATCAAAAACATAATACAAAGATATGTGTACACCAATGTTCATTGCAGATCTGAGTAGCCAGGACGTGGAAACAAACCAAATGTTCATACAATAGAGTTAAAGTAGTTGCACATTAAATGGAATATTATCACCTAAAAGAAAGGCAAAATACTATGTAGTTCTTGCATTATGGATAGAACTGAGACTATCAGACTCAGAAAAATTAATCAGAGGGAAAAGTTAAATATTGAATGATTCATTAGTCAAATATAGATAAACAAAACAAGGTGTATACAATATTAAATATTGAAAACCTGATAATTCTGGATTAAAAAACATAAAATAGTGGAGGATGTGATAGTAAAAAATAAAAATTATAGTAGAATTGATAACAAGTTAGTGATAGAAGATAATAGTGGAGGTAGGTTATAATTTATAGTACCTTTGTACATCAATATAATAAACTTTGACACTATTATGACCATATTATCTTATAAAATGTAAACAAATTGGTAATGAAAGTGGTGGCAATATCATTTTAATATTTTTAGTCTTGGAAATACCATAAATGGAACCTTGTAGGAAAAGTTCACTGTGATGTCACAGACCCTTGAAAAAAATTCCTAGAAGCAAGACTAAATTAAAAACTAAATAAGAAAGTGCTCACTGAATAAGGTAAGCACCAAAATTTTTAGTACAAAATGCAATATTTTATGAATTTTCTTTGTTCTCTAAAGGAGCTAGATAGAACAATGCTTAAAGATAAAGAGTGAACATCTGGGATATTCATAATGCTTAATAATTAATTTATTAAAATCAACTAATTGAAATTCACCTGACTTAAACATGGGAGACAGTAATAGACCTGATCAACCTATCTCAGCAGGGAGAAAAGTATTTAGAAAGAGAAGACAACCTAGTCAACCAATGGTAGATCAATCCTTGCAAACTGAAACTAAAGAAAATAACGACATCCCCTTAGCACACTCATCTTACACTAAAAGTACTCTTAATAATAATAGCATCCCTGGAAGCAAATTTAAAATTGAATCGAATAACCTGTCTTCTCAAATTCAAAAAAAATGGAGAAAAAGAAATTATAAACAGGAAAAGGTTGATACATCTCAGCAGACAGACCAAAAGGAAGAAAAGAAAGAACTTGTATTAGTTGATAAGACACTGGTACCCGAAGGAAAGACAGTTGCTTTTGGAAAAGCATCTCAAGAATATTTAGAGAGCACTCATAAAATAGAAAGGAGACAGTCAATACAACTTAGAAGAGACATATCTCAACAGACCAGTTACACTCTGCTATGGACAATGATTTGCTATCCTCACATAGAAAAACAAGACAAGGGACAGCAAACACTTTCTACTGAATCAGTACTTGAGATGATTGGCACACCATCTAATTTTTCAAAGTCAAATGAAGATATGAAGAAATCTTTGGGCACAGCTTTCATGAGTGAAAAGCCTGAATTTCAAGGAGCAACAAGAAGCAGTGAAGGTATTAGTCATGGAAGCATTATGAGATCATCGTTTAGTAAACAACCCAGAAAAGATGCTCAATTATTTTTAGAAGATGAGCCAGATACACCAATTAAAGTACAATATTCTGCTTCAGAAGAGAAATATAAATCAGAAAACATAGCGGTGGTTTCAGAAGTGGCTGAATTCCAGCCACCATTAACTGAGGAGGCACTTAAGGAAGAGGTCTATGATAAAATAGAGCCAACCTCTTCTGAAGTTCAGCATCTATCAACTGATGAGCCTACAGTACAAGAGTCTCTTCAGCTCTCACCATCAATGGATGAGGAAGCCCATGATAAAGTTCAGTGTCCAGTAACTAAAGAGACACGTGAAATGGTTCAGGCTACAACATCTGAAGGAGGCATATTTGAATTTCAGCCTTCAGAAACTACGGAGGACTCTGCTGAAAAATCATATGAAGAATCTCTGAATGAAAACATGTCTCTAGAAAATTCAGGAGAACAGAACTCTGATCTATTTGAAGAGAAAACCCCAATTGAACTCCAGTTTCTAACAGCAGAACGCAGTATTGAATTTCAGTCGGCATCGCCTGAAGAAACTCTATCTGAAGATCAGTCTCTAGAAGATGAAAAAAATGTAGCAGAACTTCATCGGTCAGAAGAGACATCTCCAGTTGAATTTCAGCCTCCAGCAGCTGAGGAGAACTCTGGTGAAGCTCAATCTATCCCAACTGAAGAAAGTTCACCTGATGATCCGTCTCTAGATGAGAAGAGTGCAGCAGAACTCCTGTCTCAACCATCTGATGAGAAATCCCCAGTTGGATTTCAGCCTCCAGCATCTGAGAAGGACTCTGGTACAGCTCAGTATGTACCAACTGAAGAAATTCCAGAAGATCTGTTTTTGGATGAGGAGAAGGGTGCAGCAGAACTCCAGTCTCAACCATCTGATGAGAAATCCTCAGTTGAATTTCAGCCTCCAGCATCTGAAAAGGAGTCTGGTGAGGCTCAGTATGTACCAACTGAAGAAACTCCAGGAGATCTGTATTTGGATGAGGGGAAGGGTGCAGAACTCCAGCCTCAACCATCTGAAGAGAAATCTCCAGTTGAACTTCAGCCTCCAGCAGCTGAGGAGAACTCTGGTGAAGCTCAGTCTATCCCAACTGAAGAAAGTTCACCTGATGATCTGTCTCTAGAAGATGAGAAGAGTGCAGCAAAACTGTCTCAATCATCTGAAGAGAAATCCCCAGTTGAATTTCAGCCTCCAGCATCTGAGAAGAACTCTGGTACAGCTCAGTATGTACCAACTGAAGGAACTCCAGAAGGTCTGTATTTGGATGAGGAGAAGGGTGTAGCAGAACTCCAGTCTCAACCATCTGAAGAGAAATCTCCAGTTGAACTTCAGCCTCCAACAGCTGAGGAGAACTCTGGTGTAGCTCAATCTATTCCAACTGAAAAAGGTTCATCTGATGATCCGTCTCTAGAAGATGAGAAGGGTGCAGCAGAACTCCTGTCTCAATCATCTGATGAGAGATCCCCAGTTGAATTTCAGCTTTCAGCAATTGAGGAGGTCTATGGTGAAGTTCAGTATGTACCAACTGAAGAAACTCCAGAAGATCTGTATGTAGATGATAATAAGGGTGCGGCAGAACTTCCGTCTCAACTATATGAAGAGAAATACCCAGTTGAATTTCAGCTTTCAGCAGCTGGGGACGACTCTGGTGAAGTTCAGTTGATCCCAACTGAAGAAAGGCCATATGAAGAGCTATTTCTAGAAGATGAGAGGGATGCAGCAGAACATCAATATCAACCATCCGAAAAGAAATATCCGGCTGAATTTCAGCCTCCAGCAGCGGAGGAGAACTCTGGTGAAGCTCAGTATATATCAACTGAAGAAACTCCAGAAGAGCTGTATCTGGATGTTGAGAAGGGTACAGTAGAACTCCAGTCTCAATCATATGAAAAGAAATCCCCAGTTGAATTCCAGCCTCCAGCAGCTGAGGAGAATTCTGGCGATGCTCCATCAATCCCAACTGAAAGAAGTTCATCTGAAGATCTGTCTCTAGGAGATGAGAAGAGTGCAGCAGAACTCCAATCTTAACCATCTGAAGAGAAATCTCCAGTTGGATCCCAGCCTCCAGCAGCCGAGGAGGACTCTGGTGAGGTTCAGTCCATCCCAAGTGAGATAAATTCATCTGAAATTCTAGAATATGAATTTTAACTTCTAACCATTGAGCTTTCTGATGAAGAGCTTCCCACTGAAGATCAATCTCAAGCAACTGTCCAAAGTCACAAAACAGAAAACTAGAAAATATACACATGGTAAAGATAAGTTTTCATCAATAGTTAAAATATATGAGATGAAAAAAGATCAGAGGTACAATTTGAATATTAGCACTAACCCTAAAGACAGCTCTAATGTACCAGTGGTCCATATAAGGTCAACGATTTTGAGATCTAAAGATGTTGTGAATGCTAATGATTTGAATGATGCTAGTAAAAATCAAACTTCTGCTCTGAAATAGAGGATGCCATCCCTAAAATAATAGAATAAAGGCCTCTTCCACAGCCAAGGGTAGGCTTTAACTAAAGTGACATTTAGATACCAGGAAGTTCTGGATGTATGTATTTTTAAGAACGAATAAACATTTTCAAGTGGTCCTGGAAATAAGCAAATGAAAGGAAGCACCAAAAGAGAGTTGCATTTTGGAAAATCAGCAATAAAACGTATTAGTTTAAAATTACTTGTGGCATTTTCATTCAAATTTAGAGTGAATAAAATATTTATTTTGAAATAAATAAGTTTCATATTTTATTTTAATTGCTAAAATATTCTTTCCATGCTAAAGTCTGTTGACAAAGTAAAGTATACTCTTACAGCCTTTGTTTCTTTTCTATTTGCTACTATATGTAGCTCTTAGTGAAAATATTTTTTATCTGTTTTAAATTACTTGAGTTTTACTCACACATATATAAACTTATATAGTGTATCATTTCTTCTTATAATTTTTTTCACCACTTATTTTGTATTTGAGTTCTTCAGAGACCTGTGTATAGTCTATTTTACCTCCTTGTCTTGCATATTTTGCATTTCAATCTGAGTAAGAAAATATACTTTATAAGAATTTTACTTCAATAAAGATAGTCATAATAGAATATTTTTGAAAGTGTCAAATGTTAAGAAGTATACTTATGGGGCCGGAGTGGTGGCCTAGAGGTAAGGCTTCTGCCTTGCAAGCAATAGCCTAGGACGGAAGGCAGTTTGATCCCCCGGCATCCATATGGTCCTCCCAAGTCAAGAGCGATTTCTGAGTGCCTAGCCAGGAGTAACCCCTGAGTGTAAAATGAGTGTGACCCATAAAACCAAAAAAAGAAAAAACAGTATACTTATATTAGCTTGAAAGCATATTAATATGTTTTAATAATTTATTTCAATTCTTAAGTTTCTTTGGAGACTAGGCTTTTGAATTTTGTACTCTGACTTTGTGCAAAGATAAACTGACTAGGGGCTGGAGAGATGGTGCAAGGGGTAAGGCATCTACCTTGCCCTCGGTAGCCTAGACCGTGGTTCGATCCCTCCGAGTCCCATATGGTTCCCCAAGCGAGGAGTGATTTCTGAGCGCATAGTCAGGAGTAACCCCTGAGCATCACTGGGTGTGGCCCAAAACTAAAAACCAACCAAACAAAAGATAAACAGACTAAAATTGAATTGCTATACTACCAGCTATTAATTTCACCGTGGGGTCTGGCTCTTACCTGGGAATTCTCTGGAATTACTTATAGCTCTGTTATCAGGAATCATTCTTGCAGTGTTCAGAAGACAATATTTGGGTGCTAGGGATCAAATTGTAGCTATTCACATGCAAGGGAAGCACTGTATTATCTCTGGCCCCAGCTATTGATATTTTAAAAGAATATCTGTAGATTCTTATTTGTTACATTGTTTAAAGGACATTTTGATTTCTAAACCATTAAATAGCACTTTGGGGAAAAATAATTGTATTTCTGAAGTGTAGTTGTAATGTACTAAAAAGTTGACAAGTTTCTTTTAAAATTTGGGCAAGGGATATTTCTGTCATATTGCATAATCCTTGCCTCTGTGGCCCTAAACTCCATTCCTGTTATAATAGGCCTTTGCTTAAAGTTATGGTATTATATTTAAGTTTAACCAAAATTTATAGGTTGAAATTCTAATTATTATATCTTTATCACATTTCTTATTTTTATTTCTAATGACACTTGGAGTTTTAAGTATAGGTTCAATGTTTAAGTCCTATAATCCATTTAATTTATTTTTGTGTAGAGTTTGCTAGTGTCCTAGTTTTATTTCTTTTTCATATTTCTGTCAGTTTTTTAAAATAAAAATTTATGTTTATTAGAGTAGTATTTACAATAGCAAATATTTGGAAACAGTTAAGTATTTAACTATAGAAAAGTGGATAAGGAAGATTCAGTATATATACTGTATATACAATGGAATATATATAATATATATACAATATATATGTATATACTGTATTACAATGTAAAATATATATACAATGGAAAAATACCTATCT
>PVKC010005513.1:0-33028 GCA_004027635.1 Crocidura indochinensis | reverse complement strand
TGGTTGCATCTTTGCCCTCTTTGGGAATCAGAGTGATATTTGCCTCATAGAAGGAATTGGGGAGGATTCCTGTCTTTTCAATGGTTTGGAAGAGCCTATGAATCAGTGGAAGTAATTCTTCTTGGAATGTTTGATAGAATTCACCAGTAAAGCCATCTGGGCCTGGACTTTTGTTCTTGGGAAGTTTCTTAATTACTGTATCAATTTCCTCTGAGGTGATTGGCCTGTTTAGGTTTTCTACATCCTCCTTTTCTAGTCTTGAGAGCTGGTATTTTTCCAAAAATCTGTCACTTTCTTCTGGGTTCTCTAGTCTAACTGCGTATAGTTGCTCATAATATGCCCTCATGATGTGTTGGATTTCTTGGGATTCTGTTGTAATCTCTCCCCTTTCATTTGTGATCCTGCTTATTTGACATCTGAAGACTTTTCTGCAATGAGCATTCTACTGATTTAGAACTACTTTCAAGTCGGGTTCTATTACTTGTCCAACTAAATGTTTGAGTTTACTACTTGTACTTCTCTGGAAAATGAAGGGCTGTAAGGATCAAATCTGGACTTCTGAATGCAAATATGCTTGTCAGATATTTTCTTTTTTGGTTTTTGGGCCACACCCAGTGACGCTCAGGGGTTACTCCTGACTATGCACTCAGAAGTCGCTCCTGGCAGGCACGGGGGACCATATGGGAACCGGGGATCGAACCGTGGTCCGTCCTAGGCTAGCGCAGGCAAGTCAGCAGGCACCTTAACCTCCTGCGCCACCTCCCGGCTCCCAGATATATTCAAAGCTAGCCAGGATTTTTCCATATTGCTTCCCTACTTCAGAATTCCATTTGTCTTTTATTTAACAGTTCCAAGTGGCTATTGATTGCAGTGATTTTTATGCTTATTTTCCTTTCTTTCCTTATTTCTGATTTTATTTTTAGACACTATGTTGGTTTATAGTACTGATGATTGTACTTATGCATAACAGATTCCAGCACCACTCAAGTGTCCACATCCATTCACCTCTTTCTCAATGTTCCCCACTATTTTCCTTTATTCTCAATTCCCTCCCACATGGAAAGCTTTCTACAATTTCATACATTCTTTTTCTATGCACCTTTTGGTATCTTGTATTTTAAGAGATGCATATTTCTCTATAATCTTATTTTTCTGGTGGATTTACAAATAGTTGATGTTCGAGATTTTTTTTTTTGTTTTAAGAATAAGAGTAATGATATTTGACCCACACATAAAAGCAATTCCATCAACAAAATAAACTTAACTTCAAAGAGCAGCAAAAGTAAATTTTATAAATTAAGAGTTTTATAGTGAGATGCATGAGAATTCTTGGTTTCTTCAGATCAACACCATCATATCTCCAATATAGAAATTTTTGGCTATAAATTGTCCTTTTTCTCAGGGGCAGGAATGCAATATAATGTTCTGTCACAGATACAAGGAATAATTGATAAATTAAGTATGAATGAATTTTCCTTTTCAGTGTTCTGGCTTCATTTAAATAGGGCTTATGTATTTGACCTTTATATCTCTTCATTTTGATGAGGATCATTCTTTAGGGCCAGAAACATAATACAGAAGGTAAGGCATTACCTTTCATACAACTGACTGCACTTCATCTCCCCAGCATGAGTAATGGTCACTTAAGCACCAGCAGAAGTAATTCCTGAACTAAAAGTCAGAAATAAGCCTGAGAAATGGAGGTCTAGTCTAATCTCACAGAATAAATAGGTAAATAAAATAAAAATTTTTTTCTCCTTTTAAAGAGACAAATTTATCCTGAATGCAATGGTCTTTTGTTTCTGTACCAGAACCACTACTTAGTATTATATTCCACAGTAAGAAGATATACAAATTGGAAATCTGGTGTGGCTGCATTAAATCAACAAAATGTACAGAAAAAAGATAGAATTCCAGATGTTTCTTAACTGATACATATGTATATATAGCTATTCAAGCCATATTGCTAAATAAATCACAAAACATTTATCAACCATAATCTAATTAAATAATCTAATTGTAGTTTTCTATACTATTTTTTACAAAACTTATGTAGACAATTAAGACTTCGACAAGAGCACACAGAATTAAAATGCCCCATATCTATTCTGTAGTATGATGAAAAAGTAGAAATCAAAACTAATGATTGTGTTGAGATAAAAGAAAAGACTTAAGGCGCTTTGGTACATTTACTGCAACAAAGGGCTTGTTAATTAAGCTTATGAAATGAGTTTCTAGTACCATATATACATGGAGTATAATCCAAGCTCGGTTTTTAATCGGGTCATACAGGTTATATGATTCTTTGCGCATGCACCAAATCAAATGCACATAGTCTTCAGTCATCTTCAGCTGTCTGCTGAAGGGGGCTGTGCCTCAGCTCAGTCCACAAGTGGTGGCTAAGCTGAAGAGGTAGGCAGTTGAACTGTATGCAACTGAGCTATTTAACCCACAATATTCAGTGCTTTGTATGAGACTGATAGCAGAGGTGATGATATCTGTGAACTCAGTGATGATGACAATGTATTTCTAACTATAATTTTAATCCAAAAATATTTTTGAAAATTAAAAATATTTGTTAAAAGTCCAAAATATTACTTTAAGCAAATTCTTTAATCCTGTGTTTGTTGGTTTTAGGAATATAATGTATTGAAATAATACTTGCTATCAGATAGATACAAGGCCAGATATGGACAGAAAATGTCATAAATATTCTTTATACATTTGCCAATGAAAGTTTAATTTCTTTTTTTAATACTAAATTTACTTAAACATCTTGATTGCAAACATGATTGTGATAAGATTTCAGTCATGTAAAGAACACCACCCTTCACCACTGCAACATTCCCACCACCAATGTCTCAATCTCCCTCCACCAAACTCCACCACCACCTGTACTCTAGAAAGGCTTTCTGATTCCCTCATTCACATGGTTATGATAGTTCTCAGTGTAGTTATTTCTCTAACTGCACTCAACACTCTCTGTGGTGAACTTCATGAGTGAGCTGGAAGTTCCAGTCCTACTCTCTTTGGCTCTGAGTATTGTTGCAAAAATTTCTTTCAAATTTCTTAAAACTCATAGATGAGTGAGACTATTTTGCATTTATCTCTCTCCCCCTGACTTATTTCACTGAGCATGATATATTCCATGTACATCAATGTATAGGAAAATTTCATGACTTCATCTCTCCTGATGGCTGCATAATATTCCACTGTGTATATGTACCACAGTTTCTTTAGCCAGTAACCTGTTGAAGGGCATCTTGGTTGTTTCCAGAGTTCAACTATTGTAAATAATGCTGCAATATAGGTGTGAGGAAGGGATGTTTGTATTGTATTCTTTTGTTTCTAGGTTAATCCCTAGGAGTGGTATAGCTGGATCGAATGGGAGCTCAATTTCCAGATTTTGGAGAAATCTCCATATCGCTTTCCATAAAGGTTGGACTAGACGGCATTCCCACCAACAGTGGATAAGAGTTCTTTTCTCTCCACATCCCTGCCAGCACTGATTGTTCTCATTCTTTGTGATGTGTGCCAATCTCTGTGGTGAGAGTTGGTACTTCATTGTTGATTTGCATCACCTTGATGATTAGTAATGAGGAGCATTTTTTTCATGTGCCTGTTGGCTATTTGTATTTCTTCTTTATCAAAGTGTTTGTCCATTTCTTCTTCCCATTTTTTGATGGGATTAAATGTTTTTTTCTGGTAAATTACTGTCAGTGCCTTTTATATTTTGGAGATTAGCCTATCTGATGGGTGTTGGGTGAATAGTTTCTCCCACACTGTGAGTGGCTCTTGTATCCTGGGCACTATTTACTTTGAGGTGCTCAAGCTTCTCAGTTTAATGTATTCCTATCGGTTAATCTCTGCTTTCACTTGTTTGGAGAATGCAGTTTCCTCCTTGAAGAAGCCTTTAGTCTCGATATCATGGAGTATTTTACCTATGTGTTATTCTATATACATTATGGTATCAGATCTGATATTAAGGTATTTAATCCATTTGGATTTTACCTTCATCCGTGATGTTAACTGGGGGTCTATGTTCACTTTTTTCTAAATGGCTGACCAGTCTGCCAACACCACTTGTTGAAGAGGTTTTTCCTGCTTCACTTAGGATTTCTTGCTCGTTTGTCAAAAATTAGGTGATTGTATGTCTGAGAAACATTCTCTGAGTATTTAAGCCTATTCTACTATTCTGAGGGTCTGTCTTTATTCCAATACCATGCTGTAATATTGCTTTGTAATATAATTTAAAGTTGGGAAAAGAATTGCCACCCATATTCATTTTCCCTAGGAGTTCTTTAGCTATTCGAGGATGTTTATTGTTTCAAATTAATTTCAGAAGTGTTTGATCCACTTCTTTGAGGAATGTCATGGATATCTCTAGAGAACTTTAAATCTGTATAATGCTATGGGGATTATTGCCATTTTAATGATGTTAGTACTGCCATTCCACGAGCAGGGTAAGTGTTTCCATTTTTGTGTGTCCTCTCTTATTTCTTGGAGCAGGGCTTTATAGATCTCTTTATATAAGTCCTTCATATCTTTGGTCAAGTTGACTCCAAGATATTTGAATTTGTGTGGCACTAATGTGAATGGGGATTCCTTCTTAACGTCCACTTCTTCCTTATCATTATTGGTATATAAAAAGGCCATTGATTTCTGTCTTTTAATTTTGTAGCCTGCCACATTGCTCTATGGATCTATTGTTTCTAGAAGCTATTTGTTAGAGTCTTTGGGATTTTCCAAGTAGATTATCATGTCATCTGCAAACAGTGACAGCTTGACTTCTTCCTTTCCTATATGGATTCCCTTGATATCTTTTTCTTGCCTAATCTCTATAGCAAGTATTTCGAGTACTATTTTGAAGAGGAGTGGTGAGATCAGACAGCCTAGTATTGTACCAGAATTTAGAGGGAAGGCTTTTCGTTTTTACCATTAAGGATAATATTTGCCATTGGCTTGTGGTAGATGATCTTAACTATATTGAAAAGGTTCCTTTCATTCCCATCTTTCTGAGAGTTTTTATCAAGAGCGGGTGTTGGACCATATCAAATGCTTTCTCTGCGTCTATTGATATGATCATGTAATTTTTATTTTTGTTGTTTGTTTATATTTTGTATTATTTTCATAGACTTACGGATGTCAAACCATCCTTGCATTTCTGGAATAAAACCTACTTGATTGTAGTGAATGATCTTCTTAATGAGGCATTGGATTCTGTTTGCCAGGATTTTGTTGAAGATATTTGCATCTGCTTTCATCAGGGATATTGGTCTGTAATTTTTTTGGCAGCATCTCTGTCTGGTTTTGTTATCAATGTGATGTTGGCTTTAATAAAACTGTTTTGGTGTGTTGCAACTTTTTCAACTTCATCTAAGAGCCTAGCTAGGATAGGTAGAAGTTCCTCTTGAAAGATTTGAAACAATTTATTAGTGAATCCATCTGGGTCTGGGCTTTTCTTTTTAGGCAGACATTTGATTACAGTTTCAATTTCATCAATAGTGATGGTGGTGTTTAGATATGCTACATCCTCCTTACTTAACCGTGGAAGGATATAAGTGTCCAAGAATTCATTCATTTCTTCCAGGTTCTCATGTTTAGTAGGAAAGAGTTTCTCAAAGTAATCTCCGATTACACTTTGAATATCTGCAATATCTGTCCTGATCACCCCCTTTTAATTTCTAATATGGATTATCAGTCTCTCTTTCTCTTTCTTTGTGAGTTTTGCCAATGGTCTATCAATTTTGTCTATTTTTTTTTTCAAAAAACAAACTTCTGCTTTTGTTGATCTTTCAGATTGTTTTTTTGGGTTTCCACTTCATTGATTTCTCCTCTCAGCTTTGCTATCTCCTTTTGTTTCCCTATTTTTCTTTTCTTTTGTTAGTCATTTTCTAATTTTATGAGTTGCATCAAGCTATTCAGGTATGCCCCTTCTTCCTTCCTGATGTGGGCTTGCAAAGCTATAAATTTTCCTCTCAGGACTGCTTTTGCTGTGTCCCATAAATTCTGGTAGTTTGTGTCTTCATTATCATTTTTTTCCAGGAATGTTTTTATTTCCTCTTTGATTTCTACTCAGAACCACTGCTTGTTCAGTAGCAGGCACTTTACTTTCCAATTGTTAAAGTTTTTCTTCTGTGTCCCTTTGTAGTTCACATTTAATTTCAGAGCCTTGTGGTCAGCAAAGATAGCCTGCAAAATTTCTATCCTCTTGATTTTATGGAGGTACATTTTATGTGCCAGCATGTGGTCTATCCTGGACAATGACCCATTACATTGGAGAAGAATGTTTATCCAGGTTTTTGGTAATGGAGTGTCCTATATATATTTACTAGTCCTCTTTCTTCAATTTCTCTTTTCAGGGTTAAAATATTTTTGATAGATTTCAGTCTTGTTGACCTATCAAGTGTTTACAGGACCATGTTGATGTCTCCCTCAATTATTGTTTTATTATTGATGTGTTCTTTCAGATTTGTCAATAATTGTATTAGATAGTTTGCTGGTCTCTCATTCGGTGCATTTTTGTTTAGTAGTCTGATTTCTTCCTCTTGCACATATCTCTTTTATTTATTTTTTTTCGCTCAGGGATTACTCCTGGCTTCACGCTCAGAAATTGCTCCTGGCAGGCTCGGGGAACCATATGGGGTGCTAGGATTCAAACCAATGACCTTCTGTATGAAAGGCAAACACCTTACCTCCATGCTATCTCTCCAGCCCCCAGCAGGTATATCTCTTGATTAGTACAAAGTGTCCATTTTTGTCCCTTACAAAAAGTGGGCCATCTAGCATTTTTTTTTTTTTGGTTTTTGGGTCAAACCCTGCAGTGCTCAGGGGTTATTCCTGGCTCCATGCTCAAAAATCTCTCCTAGCATGCTCAGGGGACCATATGTGACACTGGGATTTGAACCAATGACTTTCTGCATTAAAGGCAAATGCCTTACCTCCATGCTATCTCTCCGGCCCCCTATCTTGCTTTTTTAAGGGTGTTGTTTGCTTGGGTGATTTTCCTCCATCCTTTGATTTTTAGTCTATGTTTCTTCTGGCTATTCAGGTGTGTTTGTTGTAGGCTGCAGAAGGTTGAGTTCATCTTTTTAACCCATTTCTCACTCTTGTGTCTTGTAATTGATGCATTTATTCCATTGACATTGAGGGAGATGATTGTCATAGGATTTAATGTCATTTTTGTGGATAAGTTTGCCTTGTTTGTTGGTCTTTCTTGTCTTAAAGTAAACCTTTCAGTTTTTCCATCAAGGGTGTTTTTGCATCTGTGAAGTTTCTGAGCTGTTGCTTATCTATGAATCTATGTATCTTTCCTATTCTCAGTGAGGCTTCCATTTCATTCAGTCTTTTCACAATATTCCACCACTGTCTTCTGGACTTGAGGTTTTCTTATGACATGTGTGCTTTAAGTCTTAAGGATGCTCCTTTGAATGTAATTTCCCTTTTTTGATCTTGCTGCTTGCAGTATTCTATCTCTATCTGTGAATTTTGTCATTGTAACTAGGATGTGTCTTGAGATATTTTTCTTTGGTCTATTTTAACTGGTATTCTCAGGCATGCAGGATTTGATTGCATACATTTTTTTTTTAACTCTGGGAGTATCTCTGTGATGATGTTTTTGACTGTTGATTCTTCCTGGGGATCTCCTACCTGGACCTCTGGGACTCCAATGATTCTTTTGTTGTTTCTGTTGAGTTTATCAAAGACTTCTATTTTCATCTGTTCACATTCCTTCAGTACTTTTTCCATTGATTGATCATTTGTCTTAAGGTTCTTTTCCAATTTCTTCTGCTGTATTGAGTTGCTCTGCATCTAATCTTTCAGTATGCCGATTCTATCCTCAGCTGCTGTTACCCTGCTGGAGAGGCCATCCACTGAGTTTTTCAGTTGAGCTAGCATGATTTTCAGATCTGCTATTTCAGTTTGGAGTTTTCTGATTCCTGTCTTTGTGGTGTGTTCAGATTAATCTATGCTTTCTTTCAGTTCTACTAACATCCTCTATATGTTTATTCTAAACTCCTTATCTGAGAGGTTAATCAGATGGTTGGAATTTTTTGGATCATCAGAGCTATCATCTTCATTCTCTGTGTATGGTGTTTGCCTGTGAGGTTTCCGCATTGCCAGGCTTGTAGTGTGATTTTTTTTCTGCATGTTGTGGTAGGGTACATAGGTTTAGAAAGAGTGCACAGCTGGCCATGAAGCGAAGCGAACAGAAGCAAACAGTCATGCTCTTCTGTGGCCTCTACGTGACAGTTTTTTTTTTTGGGGGGGGGCTCTTCCTAGCCCTCTGAGGAGAGTTTCAGGGATTCAGAAAAGAGACACAAGCAAAGGAACACATTCCTTCAAATTCTCAGAATCATCAGGGCACAACAGGGTAGAACCTCCAAGACATAGGAGTCAGCTCTCTCTCTGGCGACCCCCACAGCCAATCCTTACTTACTCCTTCTTTCTTGGCTTCTTCTCTGAGCAGCTCCAGGATGCAGTTTTTTTTTTTTTTTTGTGGGGGGGGGCTTGCTAGCCCTCTGAGGAGAGCTTCATGGTTTCAGAAAAGAGGAGATGATAATGTTTATGTTGATACCCTCACATCAGATACAGCTGAGGCTTTGTTCAGACATACAGATGAGGAGGAGAAATAATCCAATTTTGAAGGATTTTATCCTTTGTGATTTAACTTGATTACCTTTCAAACTACAATTTTCTGCACTTTATTTATAGTTTAAAGTTATTCTCGTTTACAGTTTTTCTTCAGCAGTAAATATAAAAAATATTTAACCTATTGATTTCTCAATTGTTGTAATTTGGGGGTATATATTTTATTTTTGGAATTTATGAGTAGCTTCTAAATTTTTCACCTCAGTTTATACTCTAGTCACTGTTTTCACTATTTTTAGGGTAAAATTAGGGGGTCAGTTTATACTTGAGTATATGCATATTTCATGGAATAATCCATAGGCAGATGGTGTGACTATGTATTGGCATCTTCTGGCTTGGTAAATAAATCATTAATAACTATTAAATTAGTTTATTAAAATATTTTAGTTTAGAGGCAAATAATTGTTGCTAACTAGAACTGTTTAGACTTAAAATGGAATGGCTCTCCCAAGTATAATAAAACTTTTTCTCTTTAGAATTAAATAGTAATTTTATTCTTTTTGTAACAAATTGAATAAGTAAAAACATTTCTCAATCAATATGGATATAAGAAAGTAAGGCAAGAAAGACCACATTTTAGGTATTTACACGTCTTTGGTCATTTAGGAAGACTTCTCAGATACTGTCTGCTGAAATAACTAGACCTTCAAGTCTAGTCAGGATTTGGTACTTTCTTTTCCAGGTAACCTAAAAATTTAATTTCATATACCTTACAGTTTAATTGCACAAAGATTCTGCAACAATATTGACAGGTAATTTGTCAACAAGTTTAAAGAGTATATAAAGGGGGCTGGAGAGATAGCATGGAGGTAAGGCATTTGCCTTGCATGCAGAAGATTGATGGTTCGAATTCCGGCATCCCATATGGTCCCCTTAGCATAAAGCCAGGAGTAAACCCTGAGCGATGCCAGGTGTGACCCAAAACCAAAAACAAACAAACAAAAAAGAGTATCTAAAGGTATCTAAAGGCATCTAAAGCACTTAAATTTATTTTTCAATAAATAAAACATCCAGATTTTAGGGTATTTTCTTAAGATTTTTACTTCTTTGTAGTAAATGTTAAATTAATTTTAAAATCAGAATATGGCTGTATCCAATTAAAATAAGATTTTCTATATTAAAGCATATACTCTTTAATCAAGTGTAGATCAAAAGAGGAAGAGACCTTGTTTTATTGAATGTAAATATCAGGTTTGAAGTATCAGGACAAGTATATGCATAAGGTATTTTGAGAATCCAATGTAGTAATTTTAGTAAATTTTCTAACATTTTAAAATAAAACTTGTGAAATTGGCTAACAGTTCAAACTTGTCAAAGCATTTGGACAGTATGTGAGTTCATCGTTCACTATGAAGGTGATTTCAACATTTTTACACCTGTGGTCTGAAAAAAAACATGACTAAGTGGTTGAAAACATTGCATTATGAAATTTGAAAGAAGTTCCCTAATAGTACAAGGGTTAAGAACACTTTGCTTCTGAATGAACAGGTTAAATACCTATCACTGCCTACCTTCCCCTGAGCACTGCTAAGAATGATCCTTAGGCACAGAGCCAGGACTAAGTGGTGAGCACAATCAGGTATGACCTCAAACCCAAAAATGAGAGGATTCCCTTAGGCTAGAATAAACTTTTCTGGAGGAATTTTGGCTATAGAAGAAGCAGTTTCCAAAGAAATGTCTCAGGACAATATGAAAACTTACAGATCATAACTGAAATATTTATAGTCACTTGACAGAAATAAGTATAGTATTCAATTCTAGGTCTTGAATAGCTTATTAGGCAACTTAAATTACCCAAGAGACTTGCAGATATATTTTCATGCATTGTGTTTTTGACATGCATGATAAGGTAGGTATATCTTGTGGTCTTATTGCTATTTTTCCACCACCACACTATTATTAATTCACAAATATTATCACTTATAAATCAATGGATTAATAAAAATATAGTAGTTAGAAATAAAACATTTAAAGTCTCCAGCAAGACTAATCTAAACCAGAGCTGTTTATTATTTTTAAATTAATAATTATAAAACATACACTTTGGGGGAGAGATAACAAAACTTACATACATTTGTTCTGTTCTGGAATTAATTACTTGGTTTGTCTGACTAATCTAGGTTCATTCCCAACATATATAATTTTCTGTGGAGAATAATAGAAATTTGATTGCTATTGGCTTATTGAGAGGAAACTTACTAATGCAAATTATTAGCAAAACAAATTTTGGTTTAAAAATTTTATTTTATAATACTCTAGACTCTCAATAGTTAACACAGGCACTTAAGTATAATAGTCAATAGTTTTGTTTTAATAGAGGTTTTAATTTTGTTTGTACTATGAATAAGAACCTTATATTGTTTCCATAATTTTTAAATTATGCTACTTCAAAAGCAAATGTATCAATAGTGTAAATGCTGGGAATTCTTCATTAACTAAACTTTTAATTTCTGTGACTGCACATAAGTCAACTTGAAGAGTTAGCCAAATATTAACTTAATTACATAACAAGATGTATCTATTTCATAATATTTACAGATATCACATTATTTACTATTTTTGCCTGTGGAATAAGAGCCATAAGTGAATCATTCACTATCAGTTTTCCCAAGGGACTTTTTCCAAGGTCATCACACTGGTTCAAGTAATGATATGTCAGTGTTAGATAGTGGCAAGAGATTTAATATGTCAAAGTAGGAAGGATAACGGTGACAGTGTGGCAGCTATATGAGGTTATGCCAGTAATTACCTTTTAAGAAGCATGATTTCTGACTTAAAATTTTGAAATAAAAATTTATAAAGACTTCTACTAAATGATCAACAACTATTTCTTTTATTCTCATGTTTTTTGCTACATCCTTCGCTTCTTTTTTTATATATAATTTTTTTAATTTTGATCATAGTGGCTTACATATCTTTCACATTAATATTTTAGGTACATATTAACATTGAATCATGGAAATACCCACCACCAAATTTGTCCTCCCCCCTTCCCCATTCCCTTTCTGCAACCCATATTCCCCATAATCCTCCCCCCCCCCAGGATGCTAGAGTAGCTTACTATCAGTGATCATATATCTCTTTGGTTCTGGTGCCCTCCCTTGTTTTTACCTCTATTTGAGAGTCTAACCTAAGTAAATCGAGTTATGTGGTTTTGTTTGAGGGAGAGAAAGGCAATAGAATGGGGTAAATATTAAGCAAAATAATAATAAAAAATTAAAATTAAAATTAAAAAATTAAAATAATAAAAATAAATAAAATTAATTAATTAATTAAAATATGCTGAGAATGGGTGGAGTACTTCTAGTGGCTATCTACCTCAGTTTGAGAGAGGACATGAGAAAGATAATTGAAACACCATAACAATACAAAAATAAATGTCAAATTTTATATCCATTGAACCCTGCAGCAACTAAGAAAGTACCACACATTAGTCTCTGTTCTGAATTCATATCATGACGGAGTGCAAAAAAGGAGAAAGATAAGGTAAAATAATATAAAAATAGAAAAGGAGACATTCACTTCAATATCTATGCCAAAATAAAGATGTCAAACGATCAATCAATCAATAAATATATATGTGGAAAAATGATTATTTTGTGCTTTTTTTTTCCTTTTCCACCTGCATGGGCACAGTAATTATTGGGGATATTATAGAGGGAATTCCCTTGGCCTAGGAGATACAGGGTTTCTCCACCCCTGCAGTATACTGTCATGGGATTAACTATAGACTCCTTGCATGATCCTTTACTCTCTCCTCAGTGCTTTCGTGATGTATGGAAGACTTCTGCTTCATCATGGATGGTAAAATCAGTCCTCTGTATCTAGAGATCTTGATGACTGTAGCTTGTGAAGGAATAGAGCTTGTGATGAAGGCTTTCTTTGTGGTTCTAGCAGTTCTGCTTCTTCAGTGTCATTTTACTTCATCTTCTGTAGTTGGTGTTCTTGGTCATTATGTTGCTTCTAGGATGGAGATTGGGACAGAGTCTTTCGTTATGTTTCTGGAAGACCCGTTTATTTGCCGTTGTCTAAGTCAGACCTCTGGAATTGGATATCTTGCTTGTTGAACAGATTGTAGACTGAGAGCTAGGTTAGAGCTATTTGTTGCTGTTGTTGTTGGTCCCGGGATGCATACTGTTTAGTCCTATTTGTAACGACCAGTCATCTGTATATAGCAATCTTGGTTTTTGCACAGATCAGAAGGTGACATGTCTTCTGTTTTGTCTTATCGTTGGCTGGTAAGGAGGGATAACTTGCTCTTAGATCTAGTTGTCCCCATTTCCTCGTTGTCAGGTTACCAATTTAGAGCTGGTGTACATTGGTGTCAGAGCAGTATTATAAATGCCCTGGAGGGACTTGGTTCCTGGAGCTGTTGTGGATAACTCTGTCATTTTTATGTCTAAAGTCCAAGAATCAAGGCTGGATGGTCAGTGCCTAATTCCCTGGAGTCTAGGTTGGTTCCCCATGACATACATTCAGGGTAGGATTGTCCCTGTATTGTAAAAAATATAAGTTCTTATCCCTAGTAGATAAGAGCTTGTTTTTACAGGTAAATTTTCCCCTATTTTTAATATGCCTATACCGGAAGAATTGGTGCTACATTGTGTTGCTGGTGGATTTGGGGGTGGAGAGAGAAGAAAACAGACCCATGACAAAAACTAAAAATATATATTCTCAGATATATCTAAAGAAAATTTAAAAAAGGATTACAATAAAATTTTACAATAAAATAAAAGGATTGGGGGCCCGGGAGATAGCATGGAGGTAAGGCGTTTGCCTTTCATGCAAAAGGTCATCGATTCGAATCCCAGTGCCCCATGTGGTCCCCCGTGCCTACCAGGAGCAATTTCTGAGCATGGAGCCAGGAGTAACCCCTGAGCACTTCTGGGTGTGACCAAAAAAAGGATTGAATAAAAGACGTAATTAAAGGAATAAAGTGGAGCCGGGAGGGATAGCAAGGAGGTAAGGCATCTGTCCTTCCTGCAGAAGGATGGTGGCTCACATCCCAGCTTCCCACAGGGTCCCTTCTGTCCACCAGGGGCAACTTCCAAGCACAGAGCCAGGAGCACCATCTGAGAGCTGCCAGCTCTGACCCAGAAGGAAGCATGAAACATATCAAATCAAAATACAAAAAGTAGAACAAAACAAAACAAGAACGAGAAGAAAAAAAAGGAAAAAGAAAAAAGAAAAACTGAACCAGGGGGAAAAAGAAAAACAAAGAGGGAGAAAGTGATACAGGTGTTATCTAGGTCTATAGTCATGATTATAGTATAGGCTTCCCACTGTCTTTTGAGATTTCCTTGTGAGGTGTGGACCCGACTCTGGGAGGTCTTAAGTAGAGTTCTTGCAGTGGGAATCCTTTTGGAGCTTATCCGGTATTAAGCAACAGTCCGCAATGGGGAAAGGTGATTAGGAGGACCACACTGCATGAGTCAGTCGGGGTGTTGGTTGTATTTTCTTGCCAGGAATGAGGTGTGAGCCTAAGTGGGTGTCTCTTCCCTTGGGAACTGGGTACTGCTTGGTTGGTGTAGGAGGTTGGTCTTGATGCCTAGTGAATTAAGAACTGAGGGTGAAGGGTTATAACATGGTGGGAATGTTGGGGATTGGATTAAGGTGTGAAGTGATAGTTTCTGAGGGGGGGGAGGGGCTACTACATAGGAGGGGTTATATAGGGTATAGATATGAATTGTTTGTGGTTTAGGTTTGTCTCTTAAGGAGTATTCCTATCTCTGTGTGCTCCTGCCCCACATAAACATATAGAAGTTAGCTTTGTTATATATTAATGTAGAGAGGTGTGGAGGGCAAGAGATCCGCTGAGTACAGAAAGATATGTATGTATAGTACTTATAAGGAAAGGAAACTAATTAATCAACTTTTGGATATGCATAGGTTTCGTGTCTCAAGTACTAACCATTGTGTTAGTGAGGTTTCTCTATATAGGTGTTTACCCTTTGAAGTATTGTCCACAGCACCCTTTATATCAGCTTTCTTTCCTTTCCTATAGAGGAGGTAACCGTGTGGTTTCTATTTGACCTGGTTTGAATTGATGGTAATGAGGAGAAGGTAGAGGGAGACGAGAATAGAGAAAAGGGAAAACAAAACAGAACAAAATAAACCAACAATTAAACAACAACAACAACGAAAATATGAAGTAATGAGGAGAGAGGAAAAGTATATGGACATGTTAGTTTGCTTGAACGTGATCAATTCTTAGGCCCATAGTAAAAATCTGTAGGTCACAGTTGTTGCTTTGGTGGTCTGGCTGGTCATGACTTCAGGACCTAAAAGAAGGCATAATCTAGAGATAAAGGGTAGGTTAAAGAGTTATATCCAGGCATTTTCATGATGCAAGATGAGTATAATGTCTCGTGTGACTCAGCACCGGGTACCACCATAGGATGTTCACCCTTAGTATCCAGGAACCCCTATGGGTAGAAAAACTGAGAAGTTATTTTAAATGTGGTAAGGTTAAGGCATTCAACCATACTGTTTTGAAATGTTTCCATTGGAGTCAATAATTTCCCATCATAATATTTACCTGTATTCCTGTATAAGGTCCCTAGTAAATTACTATGAGCCTTTGTTGTAAAATGATAAATATATACCTGTTCTCTCTACTCTGCTGTTTCTGCTGTTGCTGGTTTCTTTATGATATAATGTGTAGTTGGACTTCGTGTTGATTCTCTTCCCTTTGTTTTGGGCTCTACTTCCCAATATATGGTGATTAATATAGTGTTTGAGGTTTCTATCCTGTTATACCCTGTTATTAATTGTGGGGTTTTGGTTATTTATTTGGTGCCTATTCGAGATACTTCAGAATAGTGCTATCATTCTGTGTTTATCTTTTGTCTTCTGACTTGCTTCGTTTAACATAATATGCTCTAGGTCCATCCACGTTGCTGCAAAGTCTGGAATCATATCATTTCTGACTGCCATGTAATATTCTATTGTGTATAGATACCACAGCTTAATGATCCACTCATCTGTTATTGGACATCGAGGTTGGTTCCAAGACTTGGTTATTATACTGAGTGCTGCAATAAATAGTGGGGTTCACACATACTTTGGGATGAATGTCCTTCCGACTTGTGGGTAGATACCTAGTAGAGCAATTGCTAGATCAAATGGCAGCTCAATTCCGAGTTCCTTTAGCACTCTCCAGACTGTTCTCCATAGGTATTGGACTAGGGGGCATTCCCACCAGCAGTGGATAAGAGTGCCTTTCATACCACAACCCCAACAACAGAGATTGTTTCAATTATTTTTGAGGTGAGCCATCCTCTCTGGTGTAAGGTGGTACCGCATTGTTGTCTTGATTTGGATTTCCCTATAGATGAATGAAGGTGAGCATGTTTTCATGTGTTTGTTGGCTATCCTTCGTTCTTCCTCAGAGAAGCGTCTATTCATTTCGTCTTCCCATTTCTTTATGGCTTTATTTGGTTTTTGGGGATTCAGCTTTCTGAGTGCTTTGTATATTCTGGACATTAGCCCTTTATCTGATATGTTGAGTGAAAAGATTTTTTTCTCATTCTGTTAACTGTCTTCTTGTGTTAGAAGAGTTTCTTTTGCCATGCAGAAGCTTTTTAGTTTGATGTAGTTCCATTTGTTTATGTTTGATACTAAAGTTCTTGTCATTAGTTCTCCAATCTCAAAGACATTTTTGATATATAGGTCTTCGAGTGTTCTGCCTATTTTGTTCTCAATAAACTTTACAGATTCTGGTCTGATTTCAAGGTCTTTTATCCATTTTGAGTTGACTTTTGTATAAGGAGTGAGGTATGGGTCAATTTTGAATTTCTTACATGTGGTTTTCCAGTTATACCAACCCCATTTGTTGAAGAGACTTTCTTTGTTCCATTTCAAGCTCATGGTTCTTTTGTCGAAAATTAGTTGGCTGTATATCTGGGGGCTTATGTCTGGGAATTCTGTTCTGACCCATTGGTCTGAGGTTCTGTCTTTGTTCCAGTACCATGCTGTTTTGATCACTATGGCTTTATAGGATAGTTGCAGGTTAGATAGAGAGATGCCACCCAGCTTCTTGTTTTTCAATATATGTTTGGCTATCCTGGGTCTTTTGTGGTTCCAGATGAATTTTGTGATTGATTGCTCTAATTCTTTAAAGAATGATGTCTGAATTTGGATAGGGATTGCATTAAATCTATATAATAGTTTGGGTAGGATAGTCATTTTGAATATGTTGATTTTGCCTACCCATGAGCATGGAATTTTATGCCATTTGTTTAGATCCTCTTCAATTTCTTTCTGAAGTGATTTGAAGTTTCCCTGGTATAGGTCTTTCATTTCCCTTGTAAGGTTGATTCCTAGGTATCTCATATTTTTTGATACTATTTTAAATGGAATTGTATTTTTAATCTCTCTCTCCAGGGTTTCGGTATTTGTATAGAGAAACGACACTGTCTTTTGTATATTGACTTTGTATCCAGCCACTTTGCTGTATTGGTTAATTGATTCTAGGAGTTTTATGGTGGACTCTTAAGGGTTTTAGGTGTATATCATCATATCGTCTGTAAAAAGAGACAGTTTGAGTTCCTCTTTCCCAATTTGGATTCCTTTGATTTCCTTCTCTTACTGAATTGTTATTGCTAGGACTTCTAAGACTATTTGAATAAGACTGGAGAGAGTGGACAGCCTTGGCTAGTTCCTGACTTTAATGGAAATGCTTCTAGTTTTTTGCCATTAAAGATAATGTTGGCTGTGGGCTTTTCATAGATAGCTGTAACTATCTTGAGGAAGGTTCCTTCTAACCCTATTTTACTGAGTGTCTTCAACATGAAAGGGTGTTGGATTTTGTCAAATGCCTTCTCTTCATCAGTTGATATGATCATGTGGTTTTTGTCTTTCTTCTTGTTGATGTGATGTATGATGTTGATTGATTTGCGTATGTTGAACCAACCTTGCATTCCTGGGAAAAAACCCACCTGGTCATGGTGTATGATCTTTTTGATGAAGTGCTGGATTCGGTTTGCTAAGATTTTGTTGAGTATCTTTGCATCTATGTTCATTAGTGATATTGGTCTGTAGTTATCTTTCTTGGTGGTATCTTTGCCCTCTTTGGGGATGAGTATGATATTAGCCTCATAGAAGGAGTTGGGGAGGATTCCTGTTTTTTTGATGCTTTGGAAGAGCCTGTGGAAAAGTGGTAGTAATTCTTCCCGGAATGTTTTATAGAATTCATCTGTAAATCCATCTGGGTCTGGACTTTTATTCTTAGGGAGTTTCTTAATTATATCTTCAATTTCCTCTGAAGTGATTGGTTTGTTTAGGCTTTCTAGGTCTTCCTTTTCCAGTCTTGGAAGATGTTATTTTTCCAGAAATCTGTTGATTTCTACTGGGTTCTCCAGCCTAACGAGTATAGATGTTCATAATATGATCTCATGATATGTTGTATTTCTTGGGGTTCTGTTGATATCAATCCCCCTTTCATTTGTGATCCTACTGATTTGGGTGTTTCCCCTCTTTATGGTGAGTTTTGCCAGTGGTTTGTCTATCTTGTTTATTTTTTTTCGAAAAACCAACTCTTGGTCTCATTGATTTTTTATATTGTTTTCTTAGTTTCTATGTTGTTTATTTCTGCTCTGGTTTTTATTATTTTTTTCCTCCTGGGTGTGGTTGGATTTCTTTGCTGATGTTGTTCCAATTCCTTGAGATTATCCTTTAAACAGTTGATTTTGTCATTTTCCTCTTTCTTAATTTAGGCCTGTATTGCTATGAGATTCCCCCTAATTACTGATTTTGCTGTGTCCCACAAATTTTGACAAGTTGTCTCTTCCTTATCATTTGTCTCAAGGAATCTTTTTATTTCTTCCTTGAGTTGCTCTTTAATCCAGGTGTTATTGAGGAGCATGTTGTTTAATCTCCAGGTACTCATTTTTCTCCATTGCTTCTTCTTGCAGTTAATTTTGACCTCTGTTGCATAGTGATCTTATATGGTGCTTCTAATGATTTTTACACGTGTGGTCTTATCTAGGTTAGATTTGTATCCTAATACATGGTCTATTCTGGAGAAGGTTCCATGAGGGTTTGAGAAGAATGCATATTCTGTTTTCTGGGGGTTGAGGGCCCTATATAAGTCTATTAACCCTAGATCATCTAATTTTTCACTTAGGGCTCTTATTTGCTATTTTTCTGTTTGGTGGATCTATCCAGTGGTGATAGTGGAGTAGTAAGGTCTCCTACTATTATCACATTTCCCTTCATGTGTTTCTCCAGGTTAGTGAGCAACTGCCTCACGTATTTTGCTGACTACATTAGGTGCATAAATATTGATCAGGGTTAGTACCTCTTGATCTAGTGTACCCCTGATTAGTAAGTAATGACTCTCTTTGTCTCTGCTCACTTTCTTGAGGTTGAATGGAATTTAGTCTGATATAAGTATGCCTGCCCCTGCTTTTTTTTGTTTTCCATTGGCCTGAAAGATTGATTTCCATCCTTTTATTCTAAGTCTATGCCTGTCCTGTACTTGTATGTTTCTTGCAGGCAATAGAAATCTGGTTTATGTTTTCTAAACCAGTTCTTTACCATGTGTCTTTTAATGGGAGTTTTTAGTCCATTAACATTTAGGGAGATTATCGACAGGGAGGGCTGTTGTGTAGTTGTGTTCTGTAGGGTGGTTATTGTTACAATTGGGGATTTGGATTGTGTAGTTCATCTCTGAGTAGGTCATTTAGAATTGGTTTTGATTGCACAAATAATGCAAACTCGTTTTTGCTTGAGAATGTTTTTAGACTACCATCCCATGTGAATGTTATTTTTGCTGGGTATTGTACTCTCGGCTAGAAATTACTTTCATTCACTCGTTTAAATATTTCATTACACTGTCTTCTTGCTTGAATTGTTTCAAATGGGAGATCTGGTTTGATTCTTATGTCCCTTCCTTTGTACTTGAGGTTCCTTTTTTCCCTTATTGCTTTAAGGAGTTCATATTTCTCTATTTTTTTTTTTGCCATTTGGATTATTATATGTCTTGGTGTTGGTTTATTAGGGTCTATTTTATTAGGGACTCTTTTCACTTCTTGGATTTTGATTTGTATGGATTTGCATGGAGTCTTCTTTCCAAAGGGTGGGAAAGTTTTCTGCTATTATTTCCCTAACTACTTGTTCTTCCCCTTTCCCTGTTTCCTTCCCTTCCGGTATACCTACAATTCTTAGATCATTTCTTTTGTCTTTTTTCATTAAGTACTGAACTTTTCCTTCCAGTTCCTTACCTCTTAATTCCTTATTTGTTTCCTCGTCCTTTTTGGTTTGCAGTATTCCTTCGAGTACTACTATGTGCTTCTCCAACTCTGTGATTCTACTTGTCTGGCTTTTTGCGGTGTCTGTTCGCTCGTTTAATTCCTTTTGTATGGAGTCTCTCATGTTCTGTATCAGATCTTCTTTAATTTGACTAATTTGTTCCTCAATGGATTTCTTGTACTCAGTGGTTAGTGATTCTCTCATTTTCTGTACCAGGGCTTGCATTTCCTTTCTCGTGGCTGCTTTTAAAACTTCATCTTGGATCTGTGCTTTTCGGTGGACTTGGGAACTTAGTAGGAGTTCTCTCCGTATCTCCAGGTGTTGGGGTCCTCCTCAGTCTGCCAATGTTTCTTTGCATTTGTTAGTGTGGCTTGGAGAGCAGTGCCTTCCGATTTTTGCCTGCTTTTGCTCTCTGTGGTGTGGGGCAAGGTCCCTTCTCTGGACTGCTGCTCTGGGTGGGACTGTTGGGTGGGCTGACTGAGGTCTGCCCTCTAGGGTTCCCTCTAGTGGAGACTGATTAGTTGCTTCCTCCTCTGTTAACAGCCAGTGCAGTACTGCACCTGGCCACAGTGGTGGCAGGGCGCTGTTGAGCCTGGCACCCTCTTCCTCCTCCCCTAAATGGAAGTCAGTGGAGCTCCACCACCTCCAGGCCTCTGCCTGAAGCCCCTCTCCTCTGTAGTCCCTCGGGGGAGGGGCAGAGATGGGGGAAGTTTCCCTATGTAGCCGGGAGAACTCTCAGGGATGCACTCGGGGGGAGGGGAGAGACGGAGGAAAGGTTCCCTACCATGCTCGCTGCCTGAAGTCTCAGGGACGCACTCCAGAGAAGGGGAGAGTCGGAGGAAAGGCTCCATCCTTCACTTATTTATTTATTTATTTATTTATTTATTTATTTATTTATTTATTTATTTATTTATTTTTTGGTTTTTGGGCCACACCCAGTGACGCTCAGGGGTTACTCCTGGCTATTCGCTCAGAAGTCACTCCTGGCAGGGACGGGGGACCATATGGGGAACTGGGGGATCGAACCGCGGTCCGTCCTAGGTTAGCGCAGGCACCTTATCTCCAGCGCCACCGCCCGGCCCTCCTTCACTTCTAAGTGCCAAGGTTTTACTTCTAACTACCAAGGATATTCAGAGAACCAGATGATTTTAAGTGAGAGAATTAGGGTCTCCCACATGCATTTCATGATATAAGAGCTTTGATATATATCTTGGCTCGAGTATAAACATTTCTAAAAATGATTGTGCAATAACTTATCAGTATCTATAATTAAAGTTATATCATTATAATAAAGTATATAATTATTATACATAATTATAAATAAAATAATAATATTATATTAATTATCTATAATTAAAGTATATTATTAAATATAATAAAAATGCTTGTAAAGTAAATTAGGTTGGGGCCAGAGAGACAGCATGGAGGTAAGGCATTTGGCTAGCATGCAGAAATCGTTGGTTTGAATTCCAGCATCTCATATGGTCCCTGAGCCTGCCAGGAGCGATTTCTGAGCATAGAGCCAGGAGTAACCCTCGAGTACTGCTGGGTGTGACCCAAACAAATAAACAAATAAACAAAAAAGGGAATTAGGTTATCTTAGAGCCACAGGGTCCCCTTGTTGCTTACTCTGCCCTCTAAGAAAAAGTGGTTCTCCAGCTCTTTAGATGGTCTATTAAAGAAGACACCTCATTTTAAAAAAACACAAAATAGTTCACTTTTTTGTAAGTGACTAGCCAGTTGTGTCAACACCACTTGTTGAAGAGGCTTTCTTTGCTCCATTTAGAACTTCTTGCTCCTTTATCAAAGATTAAATGATTGTATGTTTGGGGAATATTCTCTGAGTACTCAAGTCTATTCCACTGATCTGAGGGTCTGTCTTTATTGCAATACCATGCTGTTTTGATAACTATTGCTTTGTAATACAGTTTAAAGTTGGGGAAAGTAATGCCTCCCATATTTCTTTTTCCCCAAAATTTTTTCGACTATTCTAGGGCGTTTATTGTTCCAAATGAATCTCAAAAGTGCCTGATCCACTGCTTTGAAGAGTGTCATGGGTATCTTTAGAGGGATCGCATTAAATCTGTACAATGATTTGGGAAGCATTGTCATTTTCATGATGTTAATCCTGCCAATCCATGAGCAGCTTATGTGTTTCCATTTCCATGTGTCATCTCTTATTTCTTGGAGCAGAGTTTTATAGTTTTCTTTGTATAGGTTCTTCACATCTATACTCAATTTGACTCCAAGATATTTGAGTATGTGTGGTACTAATGTGAATGGGGCTGCTTTCTTAATGTACACTTTTTCCCTATTATTAATGGTGTATAGAAAGGCCATTGATTTTTATGTGTTAATTTTGTAGCTTGCCACATTGCTATATGCAAAAAGCGATCTTAAACTCCAAGCTAACATCATGTATGAAGGTAAAATTCAAATGAATTAAAGACCTTGATATCAGACAGGAATCCATAATGTATATAGAACAGCACGTAGGTAAAACACTCCATGATATTGAGACTAAAGGCATCTTCAAGGAGGAAACTGCACTTTCCAAGCAAGTAAAAGCAGAGATTAACAGATTGGAATATATTAAGCTTAGAAACTTCTGCATCTCAAAGGAAATAGTGCCCAGGATACAAGAGCCACCAGCTGAGTGGGAGAAACTATTCACCCAATACCCATAAGATAAGGGGCTAATATCCAAAATATACAGGGCACTGACAGAATTATACAAGAAACAAAACATCTAATCCCATCAAAAAATGGGGAGAAGAAATGGACAGACACTTTGATAAAGAAGAAATACAAATGGTAAAAAGACACATGAAAAAATGCTCCACATCACTGATCATCAGGGAGATGCAAATAAAAACAACTATGTGGTACCACCTCACACCATAGAGATTGGCACAAATCACAAAAATGATAACGAGCATTGTTGGTGGTGATGCGGTGAGAAAGGAACTCTTATCCACTGCTGGTGGGAATGCCGTGTAGTTCAACCTTTCTGGAGAGTGATATGGAGATTCCTCCAAAAACTGGAAATTGAGCTCCCATAAGATCCAGCTATACCACTCCTAGGAATATACCCTAGGAGCACAAAAATACAATATAAAAACCCCTTCTTTACACCTATATTAATTGCAGCACTATTTACCATACCAAGACTCTGGAAACAATCAAGATGTCCTTCAACAGATTAATGGCTACAGAAACTGTGGTACATATACACAATGGAATATTATGCAACCATCAGGACAGATGAAGTCATGAAAGTTTCCTATACATGGATGTACATGGAATCTATTATGCTGAGTGAAATAAGTCAGAGAGAGAAAGACGCAGAATGATCTCACTCATCTATGTTTTAAGAAAAGTAAAAAACATTTCTCAACAATTTTCAGAGACAAAAGAGAGGAGGACTGGACATTACAGCCACCTCATGAACCTCACCTTAAAGAGTGATGAGTTTAGTTAGAGAGATAACTACATTGCGAACTATCCTAACAATGAGAATGTATGATGGAAATAGAAAGCCTGTCTAGAGTACAGGTGGGAGCGGGGAGGGGAGAAGGGATATTTGGGACATGGTGGTGGGAATGTTACACTGGTGATGGGGGGTGTCATCTTATGACTGAAACCCAACAACAATCATGTTTGTAACCAAGGTGTTTAAATAAAAAAATATAAAATAGATATGAATACTTGACTTTGTAGAGGAAAATAGGATGTTAAAAGTTTCTGAAATTTCACTTATTAACACAAAGGCCATATTTTTTCTGTTCTCATAGAATTTATTCAGGAGCAGGTCACCCTTTCTGCATGAACTACAGTAGCCCAATGTCACCCCCTTATACCTTTTCTGACAGAAACAGCCCAGCTCTGAAATTTAAACTTATCGAACTTCCAAGCCACCCAATATGCTTTAGATCTATAAATTCTGGATCATGCAGCTTCATGCAGCTAAGTTACACCTCAATATATTATAATTGTGTCAGTTCAGTAGTATCAAAGGAAATCTTATGGAAAAGTGGTCTACCAAACTTGGTGAGCCAAACCAGTAACAAAGAAGTTACAAATAACACCAACCACAGCCCAGTAATTCTTTAAATACACTGACTTTACTAAAGTCATAGAGAGATGTAACAAACATTTTGAAATTAACCTGTTTTGGTCTAAGACTTGATAATTCCATTTTTCTTTGTGTTGCAACAAGCATTATGAATTAAATTTGTTTGTGCCTGCATGGAGGCAGGATGTGATGGCTGGTGAGAGATTGGGGTCACTAAGGGAAGGTCATAATGATGGTAAGATTGATGTTTAAATATTTAATAACTGAAATGACTTTATAATGGACATCTTGCATCATGGTATTACAATAAAAATTGGGAAAATTCAAATATGTAGAAATTCAAATATGTGAAAAACATGAGCCATTATATTCGCTACCAAATTGCTTTACATCAATGATAAAGAAAATATGGACTAGAGCTATGCTCTATATTATGATCTACAATAGCCCAGGTATATTAGCTTGCACGTATAATATAATATAGGAAGCTACATAATCTGATTATGTATAAATAACTAATTTTTGCAAGGATAATATTACTTAAGAACATAACTTAGGGGTGGGGTGGTGGCGCTGGAGGTAAAGTGCCTGCCTTGCCTGCACTAACCTAGGACGGACCGCGGTTCAATCTCCCAGTTCCCCATATGGTCCCCCGTGCCTGCCAGGAGCGACATCTGAGTGAATAGCCAGGAGTAACCCCTGAGAGTCACCGGGTGTGGCCCAAAAACAAACAAACAAAAAAAGAACATAACTTAGAAATATATTTCAGTTCTTGAACCAAGCATAGATAAGGATTAATCTATAATGAAAAATAAAAATCAAATATTAAAAAGATGTACAAGCACTTGGGAAAAAAGTTAATATTATGAAGATAAATTACCAATGAATACTCAAAATCACCATTATAATTTATAACCGATATCCGAAACAGCTTCTCCGTTAATCTTTGGAGTTCTTTACATGTAACACTGTCATGATATTTATTCTAATGAGGAAAATAATAAGGCTTTTGAACTTCTAAATATTATTTTATAGTTTTATACCCTTAAATGTCTAATTAGTATAAATTCTGAGATTAAGAGAAATCCATTTGAATCTTGATAAGTGGTGCACTATGTTTTGTCAACATCAATAGGAGAACTTACCCTTAATAATAATAGTATCTGACTTTGCAGGGGCAAGTTCATTGTCTATAGACTATAGTATGCTCACTTTCAAGTATTATAGATATTTTCGATGAAATTATCCCACTTTGAATCAGTATATTCTCCACTTCCTCAATTTTGAGGTTAATTTTATAATTCACAATTTTCATATGAAGGAAATGAAATGTGATGCTTAAATTTATGGTTTGTAAGTACATCTCCTCTCACTTCCTATGATGTACAGAATTTTATAAGTTTAAAATAGATAATAAGTGCACTATATTTAGCAAAATAATGCAATTAATTCATTCAAATGGAGTAAGTGATTTCAAACTAAATGTACAGTTCTGTATTTGTTAAATTTATTTAAAGAAAATGCATTTTGAGTTGACAAGTCAAATCTAGTCTTGGCATTGCAAAAACTGTATTAGTTGTATTTTTTAGGTCCTTATCCTTGTGTTGAGTCAACAAATGACTATGTTTTGTGGTATCTTATTAAACCTTTGTGAAAGAAGAATCCCAGTAATGAAACTCAAAGGAAAAAAATCTGGGTTGGACAATTTGACTTAGAAGTTGGTAGCAAAATAGACATGATATCATTATTTAATAATAACATATATCCATTTATTACTAAGAAGGCTGGAAATTTAGTTTAAGAAGTGGTTACAGGGATGAAGCATTAGTACAGCAAGTAGGGCCTTTGCTTTGCATGAGACTGCCCTAAATTTAATCTCTGGTAACAATCTCATAAGTTCTCCTGAACAGCAAGGAGAAATTTCTGAGTGCAATGCCAGAGTAACCCCAGAGCATTACTGATTGTAGCCCACCTAAATATTCTGATTACAGTTATTTTGTTTCATTCTTTTTTTTATTTTTAACTGAAATTCAACTACAGACATGTTTATAATTACGGTGCTTAAACAAAGACATTTCTTTAAGAAAAGAATAAAAAAATCTTCAATCCATTTTTTTTTCTTTTTCTTCATTCTCTTCTTCTTCCTCCTTCTCTTCTTCCTATTCTCCCCCTCCACTTCTACTTCTCTTCTTTTTCTTATCCTATTCACTTTCTTCTTACTCTTCTTCCCATTCTTCCTCTTCTCTTGACTTTTTTTCTTATCTTCTTTTCCTTCTTATTCTCCTTTCCTTTTTGTTCCTCTTCCTTTTCTTCCCTCTTTTTTCTTCTTCCTCCTCCTTCTCTTTTTTCCTCTTCTTCCTTGTTTTATTCTTCACCTACTTCCTCTTCTTTCTCTTCTTCCTAATCTTCTTACTCCTCTTCCACTTCTCACTCTTCCTCCAACTTTTTCTTCTTAATATTCTCTTCCTGAGTCTCTGTGACTCCAATGATTCTTATGTTCTTTCTGTTCAGTTTATCAAAGAATTCTATTTTTATCTGTTCACATTAGTAAATCCATCTGGGCCTAGGCTCTTGTTTTGGGGCAGACATTTGATTACAGTTTTGATTTCGTCAATAGTGATGGGAATGTTTAGATATGCTACATACTCTTTCTTCAACCGTGGAAGATTATAAGAGTCCAAGAATTTATCCATTTCTTCCAGGTTCTCATTTTTAGTGGCATAAAGCTTCTCAAAGTAGTTTCTGATTACTCTTTGAATCTCTGCCATATCAGTAGTGATCTCTCCTTTTTCATTCCTAATATGAGTTATCAAGTTTCTCTCTCTCTTTCTTTGTTAGTTTTGCCAGTGGTCTATCAATCTTGTTTATCTTTTCAAAGAACCAAATTCAGCTTTTGCTGATCTTTCGGATTTTTTTTGGGTTTGCACTTCACTGACTTCTGCTCTCAACTTTTTTATTTCCTTCTGCCTCCCTATTACTGGGTTCTTTTGTTGAGTGCTTCCTAACTCTATGAGAAACAAAAAAAGAAAATTACAGACCAATATCGCTGATGAATGCAGATGCAAAGATCCTCAACAAAATCCTGGAAAATAGGATCCAATGCATCATTAAGAAAATTATCCACTACAATCAAGTAGGTTTCATTCCAGGAATGCAAGGATGGTTTAATATCTGTAAATCTATCAACATAATACACAACATCAACAACAGGAAAAATAAAAATCACATGATCATATCAATAGATGCAGAGAAAGCATTTGATAAGGTTCAACATGCATTCTTGACCAAAACTCTCAGCAATATGGGAATGGAAGGAACCTTTCTCAATATAGTTAAAGCCATCTACCACAAGTCAGTGGCAAATATTGTCCTCAATGGATTAAAACTAAAAGCCTTCCCTCTAAATTCTGGCACAAGACAAGGCTGTCCTCTCTCACCACTCCTATTCAAAATAGCACTGGAAGTACTCGCTATAGCAATTAGGCAAGAAAAAGATGTCAAGGGAACCCAGATAAATAAGGAAGAAGTCAAGCTGTTGCTTTTTGAAGATGACATGATACTCTAATTAGAAAAACCTAAAGACTCTACCAAAAAGCTTCTAGAAACAATAGACTCATATAGCAAGGTGGCAGGCTACAAAATTAACACACAAAAATCAATGGCCTTTCTATACATCAATAGTAATAAGGAAGAAATGGACATAAGAAAACAACCCCATTCACAATAGTGCCACACAAACTCAAATATCTTGGAATCAACCTGACTAAAATGTGAAGGACCTGTACAAAGAAAAGTATAAAACTCTGCTCCAGGAATTAAGAGAGGATACTCGGAAATGGAAACACATACACTGTTCATGGATTGGCAGGATTAACATCATCAAAATGGCAATACTACCCAAGGCTTTATACAGATTTAATGTGATCCTTCTAAAGATCCCCACGACATTCTTCAAAGAAGTGAATCAGGCACTTTTGAAATTCATTTGGAACAATAAACACCCTAGAATAGCTAAAGCAATCATTGAGAAAAAGAGCATGGGAGGAATTACTTTCCCCAACCTTAAACTTTACTACAAAGCAATAGTTATCAAAACAGCATGGTATTGGAATAAGGACAGGCCCTCAGATCAGTGGAATCGGCTTGAATACTCAGACAGTGTTCCCCAGACATACAGTCACCTAATTTTGGATAAAGGAGCAAGGAATCCTAAATGGAGCAAAGAAAGTCTCTTCAATAAGTGGTGTTGGCACAACTGGCTAGCCACTTGCAAACAATTGAACTTAAACCCCCAACTAACATCATGTACGAAGAACACAATGAGAACAAACAGTGTTGTCGGGGATGTGGAGAGAAAGGAACTCTTATCCACTGCTGGTGGGAATGCCATGTAGTTCAACCTTTATGGAAAGTGATATGGAGATTCCTCCAGAAACTGGAAATCAGGCTCCCATAAGATCCAGCTATACCACTCCTAGGAATATACCCTAGGAACACAAAACTACAATACAAAAACCCCTTCCTAACACTTACATTCATTGCAGCACTATTTACCATAGCAAAACTCTGGAAACAACCAAGAAGTCCTTCAACAGACAAATGGCTATAGTAACTGTGGTACATATGCACAATGAAATATTATGCAGCTGTCAGGAGTGATGAAGTCATGAAATTTGCCTATACATGGATGTACTTGGAATCTATTATGCTGAGTGAAATAAGTCAGAGAGAGAAAAATGCAGAATGGTCTCACTCATCTATCGGTTTTAAGAAAAATGAAAGATATTCTTGCAATAATAATTTTCAGACACAAAAAAGAGCTGAAGTTCTAGCTCACCTCATGAAGCTCACCACAAAGAGTGATGAGTTCAGTTACTGAAATAACTACATTTTGAACTGTTCTACTTATATGAATGTATGAGGGAAATGGAGAGTCTGTCTAGAGTACAGGCGGGGGTTGGGTGGGAAGGAGGGAGATTAGGGACAATGGTGTTGGGAACGTTGATCTGGTGATGGGTGGTGTTCTTTACATGACTGAAACCCAAACACAATCATGTATGTAATAAAGGTTTCTAAATAGAATATTAAAAAAAAAGAAATTGGCTTGGAAAAGAAAATCATGTTAGAGATGTTAAGTTCCAGATAAGCTGAAATAAAGTGGGCAGATCCACAAATTGTAGCTCAGGGGCTAAAACTTAGATGGCTGAAAGGGCAGAGCATATGCTTCAAATGCATGAGGTCATGGCTTCAAGCCCCATTGTCACTGAACCCTCAAATATTAAAATACTATCAGGAGCACTAGAGTGGTCACTATTTTAAAAATTGTATAGTTCATATTTGTAATAAATCTCATAGAAAGTTCCCCAAATTTTATAACCTAAATATCATTGACATCAATAATCTTTATTCTAGAAGAGAATATAAATTACTTTTCTATTTTCCTTATAGAAAATAAGGAAAATCAAGATCATTTTGACACAAAGAGTTTATAAGTCTATAAAAATTATTGGTGAAGGACCAAACAGATTTATCATCACTGATAGTAAAGTAGAAAAGTGGGGACCACCTACTCTAGCAGCCCGGGGGGTGATGGTGGGGGATATGGGTTGCAGAAAAGGAACAGAAAAGGGGGTAGGATAAATTTGGTGGTGGGTATTACCCTGATTCAATGTTAATATGTACCTAAAATACTAATGTGAAAGATATGTAAGCCACTATGATCAAAATAAAAATAAAAAAAAAGAACATGAAAATTACAATAATAAAACAAGTGTTTTCTTTTACTCACAGGTTAACCACAACAACAAAAAAAGATTTACAGCAAACTTATCACAAGAAACCCTCAAGGCCAGAAGGCAGTGGTTGTTCATAGATACAAAACTCAATGAAATGAATGTTTTGTCTAGAATACTGCACCCATCCAGAGTCACTTTTATATATAATATATACATATATATAATAAATATACATATGTATATATATACATATATATATATGTATAGCTTCAGGATAAACAACAGCTCAGAAACTTTGCAGACTCAAAACTAGACTTAAAAGAAAACCTGAAAGGTCTATTTAAGACAAGATTGACCAACAGACACACCAAACTCCTACGCAAAGATATCATTAAATCCCATGACATTTCGCTCTCTCAGTGTCAATAGAATAAATGTACTAGTTAAGAGATATAGAGTAGATAAATGGATTAAAAAACTAAATCCAACCATTTGCTGCCTACAAGAAACACACCTGAAGTCAGAACAAACAGACTCAAAATCAAGGACAGAACAAACTCCAAATCAGGGACAGGAGGAAAATCATCCAAGCAAACACACTTAAAAAGCAGGAGTGGGCATACTAATATTGGCTCTTATAAACTTTAGACTGAGAAAAATGATAAAAAAAGATGGACATTTAATACTAATCAAGGAATATTCAAAACAAGAAGAAACCCAGACTCCTAAACATATAGACACTCAATGAGGAACCTGCAAAATATTTAATATTTAATATTTAATACAATTGTTGACAAATCTGAAAGAAGATACCAAAAGCAACATAATAATTGTGGGAGACCTCAACACACCCTGTCACCCCTTGATAGGTCAACCAGAATAAAACCCAACAATAATATACTAGCTCTGGAAAGAGAAATGGAAGAAAGTGGACTAGTCGATATATATATAGGGCACTCTATCCCTAGAAACTTGGATACACATTCTATTACAATGCACACAAGTCATTCTCCAGGATAGATTACATGCTGGGCAATAAAATATACCCCCATAAAATCAAGAGGATAGAAATGTTGCAGACATTGCTGCATTTGCTGATCACAAGCCACTGAAAGACAGTTGCTGATCACAAGGCACTGAAAGTAGACATGAAGTACAAAGGGTCAGAAGAAAAACTTTACCATTTGGAAATTAAACTGCTTACTACTGAACAAACAGTGGGGGTAAGTAATAAAAATAAAAATATTCATGGAAAGGAATGATTATGAATACACAAATTATCAGAATATAGGATAGAGCACAGACAATACTGGAAGGAATATTTAATTTTGCAAGCAGACATCAGGATGGAGGAAGGGTCCTACATGAATAGCTTAATGAAACAGCTTATAAAATTAAAAAATGATCAACAAAAGGAACCAAAAATAGGTAGGCAGAGGAAGTTACAAAGCTTAGAGCATAAATCAACGAAGTGGAAATCCAAAAACCATCCGATAGATCAATAAAAGCAAAAGTTGATTCTTTGAAATAATAAACAAGCTTGATAAATCATTGGCAAAATTCTCAAAGAAAGCAAGAAAGAGAAACTTGATAAACTGGATTAGATATGAAAAGAGTTATATCACTTAAGATATTGCAGAGATTAAAAGGGTAATCAGAGTCTACTTTGAGAAACTTTATGTCATGAAAAAATAAATTCTTGCTTCTTATAACCTTCCACAGCTGAATAAGGATAAGGCAGCATATCTAAACAGCCCCGTTTCTATTGAGGAAATTAAAATAGTAATCAAAAGTCTTCCCACAAACAAAAGCCCAGGCCCAGATGGATTCACTAATGAATACTTTCAGACCTTTCTTTAAGAACTATTACCAATACTTTTCAGAATTTTTCATAAATTTGAAGAAACAGTAACAGTTCCAAACAGTTTTTTTATGAAGCTAACATCACCTTTTGTACCAAAAAGTGACAGAGATGGTGCCAAAAGAGAAAAATTACAGACCAGTGTCCCTGATGAACACAAATGCAATAATTCTCACCAAAATTCTTGCTAATAAAATTTAATGCTTCATAAAGAAGGACATTCACCATGATCAAGTAGGTTTCATTCCAGGAATGCAAAAATGGTTTAACATCCATAAATCAATCAACATTATACACCATATAAATGAAAATAAAAATCATATGATCATATCAATAAATGCAGAAAAGCATTTGAATATGTCAAACACCCATTCTTGATAAAAAGAAAACTCATCAAGATGGGATGAAAAGAATTTTTATCAATATAGTCAAGGCCATATACCACAAGCCAATGGAAAATATTATACTCAATGAAGATAAACTAAAAGTCTTTTCTCTAAAATCTGGTAAACATCAAGGTTGTCCTCTCTCACCACTCCTATTCAACATAGTACTGGAGTACTAGCTCTAGCTATAGTAAAAAAAAGATATCAATGAAATATAAATAGGAAAGAAAGAATACAAGCTCTCACAGTTTGCAAATGGCATGTTACAATATTTATAAAACCCTGAAGACTGCCAAAAAGCTCTAGAAACAATGTATTCATATAGCAAAGTACAGATTAAAAAATTAAGACAAAGTCAATGGCTTTCTTATACACAATAATTATAGAGAAGAAATGAACATATTAAAAAAGTCCCATTCACATTAGAGCCACACAAAGTCAAATATCTTAGAGTCAATTTAACTAAAGAGAAAGGACTTATACAAATAAAACTACGAAGACCTGCTTTAAGAAATAAGAAGGGACACAAAAAATGGAAACACATACCCTGCTCATAGATAGGCAGAATTGATATCATAAAAATGCCTATACTCCCCAAGGCATTGTACAGATTTAAGCCACATCTTTAAAGATACCTATTACATTCTTCAAAGAAGTGGATCAAACACTCCTGAAATTCATTTGGGACAGTAAATACCCACAAAAAGCTAAAGAAATCCTTGGGAAAAAGAATATCGGAGACATTACTTTCCCCAATTTTAATTTGTATTGCAAAGCAATAGTCATTAAAAACAACATGGTTTTGGAATAAAGACAGATTCAGTTAAGTGCAATAGACCTGAGTATTCAGAGAATATTCCCCAGGCATACAATACACCAATCTTTGATAAAGGGGCAAGACATTCAAAATGGAGCAATAAATTCCTCTTCAGCAAGTGGTGTTTGCACAATGGTTAGCCACTTGCTAAAAATGAAACTCAGAGCCCATCTAACACCACATACAAAGGTCAAATCCAAATAGATTAAAGACCTTGATATCAGGCCTGAAACCATAAGGTATATAGAA
>PVKC010005512.1:0-33034 GCA_004027635.1 Crocidura indochinensis | reverse complement strand
GAATATGAAATACATTTCCTCTATACCTAAAATGGGGCTGTCTAGAAAGTGGGAGGGAACTTGGGTGACATTGGTGGAGTGAAGTATGCATTGGTTGAGGGATTGATGTTGAAACATTATGTATATGTTCACAACTCTATTATGAAGAACTTTGTAATATTATATTTAAAAATATTAAAAAAAGAAAATAAAAATAGTTCCTTCCAAATATTTTAATGATAGGAGAAAGACTTCTCCATGAAACCTATGTTAAGAGTTACCCTTTGGGGCAGGTGAGGTGGTGCTAGAGGTAAGATGTCTGCCTTGCAAGCGCTAGCCAAAAAAGGACTCAGTTCGATCCCCCAGCGCCCCATATGGTCCCCCCAAGCCAGGGGCAATTTCTGAGCATTTAGCCAGGAGTAACCCCTGAGCATCAAATGGGTGTGGCCGAAAATCCAAAAAAAAAAAAAAGAATTACCCTCAACATATATTAAAAAACTTGGAATCCTTCCACCAATCCATGATAAATGAAGCTGAACTATTCATGTTTGTTTGTATACATATACATGCAATAGGATATTTCTGTGATATAGAAAAGTTGAATTTTTGTTCTTTGGGACAAATTGATACAGATGACTATGTCATGAAATATGGAAGTAAAAGACAAATATGGGAGATTTAACTCTCATGTGGAATATAAATATATAAATCAAATGAGTGTACAACACTAAAACTAACTTAAGTTGGTCAAATACTAAGTTTTAGATTTGGTCAAATCTATGGTGGATAAGGAAGGTGAAGAGAGGGGTTTGAAGGAATGAATAGAGGGTCTTTTTGGAGGTAAGATGTACTAGTACTTTTGGGTGGTGGGTGTGGTGAGTCTTTTATGGAAGGGCAAATATATAGCCTTGCAATTTAATATTTTTTTAATTGCAGATGAATCAATGAAAAGATAAAAACAAAAAGAATAGTACTTTCAGAAGAAATAGTTTACTAAAAATTAATAAAATTATCTATTCCAAACTCATTATAAGTAATATTAAATCAATGATGTTTTTAGTTTTATTATGTGACTATCACATTACTTGCAGATATATTTTAAATCTCAAAAATTCAATAAAATTATTTCATTATCCTCCTGATATTTTTAATCAGAATATTCCATCTATAAACTCAATTCATTTAATTATTTTGCACTTAAAGCTGAATTAAACTTTCCTGCCTACTTCCACCAAGGAGGGAATTAAATTTGAAACTTAATTCAATTTGAATTTGGTTAGCACATTTACTAAATTGGCTTAAAAATTAGAACTAAGTTGTTTACTTTGTTCAATATGCAATGATAAACAATATCATTAATGCTAAAAAATTTATAAACTCAAAGCTTATGCCATAAATTATCCATGTGTTTATTTTTAAAAGCAGTTCACATATTAGTTCAGTAATTAATCTCATTTGAATAGAATACTCCTATTCCACAAAAACATAAACACATACTTACAAACATACACATACAAAGATACTCAATAATGAATTTAAAGTCCCAAACAATGCAGAATTAATAACAATTTGATTTAATTATATAAAAGGGAATATTTAAGTTTTCTTTTTTTTATTTATTTTTTTTTACTTTTTTTTTTTTTTTTTGGTTTTTGGGCCACACCCGGTGACGCTCAGGGGTTACTCCTGGCTATGCGCTCAGAAGTCGCTCCTGGCAGGCACGGGGGACCATATGGGGAACCGGGTGATCGAACCACGGTCCGTCCTAGGTTAGCGCAGGCAAGGCAGGCATCTTACCTCCAGCGCCACCGCCTGGCCCCCTCTTAAGTTTTCTTAAATTATTTCTTAATTTATGATTGAAATACCTAGAAACAGCCATTAAACTAATAACAGAAGCAGTTTAGTTTTATTTTTCTTTCCAGAATGAGTAAATGTTATTTAAATTACAATTATCAGGTCATTGGTATACAAATAATCTAGCAAACAACTATTGCTTATTTATTAATTTAAAATGCAGCATAAACTTAAACATCTTCATTTCTTTTGTTGTTATTTTTGAGTCATTCCTGGTATTGTCAAGGGTTTTTTTTGGCTTTCACTCATGAATTACTCCTGGCAGACTTAGGGGACCACATGGGAGACTATATATCAAACCAAGGTCAGCTGTGTGCAAGGAACATGCCCTGCTTGTACTATTGTTCCAACCTTAAAGTTCTTTATTTAACAATAAACATTATACAACATACAGAAAACTTCAACCACCGCAACCAAGTCTTTTACTAAAATTACTTCATTCCAAATAATATAATGAAAGTTTTTAAGGAGTTACACAGAATTTTTCTCTTCAGGGGATTTTCCTTTTTCTAATTTTGCTTTTGCAATTTTTAAATTATGCTTTTACTTATTACCTTTCCATTGTTCTTGGAAAACAACTTCAAAGAGAGAGAGATTGATAGATTTTTAAACTGGTAGAAATTAAATTTATCAGAGTATTGCTTTAAGGAGTTACAAAATAATGTGTTCCCTAAATCCATATCACACAATCACAGAGAAATTGGAAAATTTGTATTGCTATAGTTCCTGCCAGTATTATTCAGAATACAAACACTTGGAATCCTTCCACCAATCTATGATAAATGAAGCTGAACTATTCATGTTTGTATCCATATACATGCAATAGGATATTTCTGTGATATAGAAAAGTTGAATACAAATACAAATACAAAAAAAAATACAAATCTCCTAAAGCCAACATTTTCTATTCTATTCTATTCTATTCTATTCTATTCTATTCTATTCTATTCTATTCTATTCTATTCTATTCTATTCTAACCACACTGACAGGTGCTCAGGGATATTCCTGGCTCTCACTCAGGGATCACTCCTAGCAGTTCTTGGGGACCAAATGGGATGCAGGATTGAACCTCAGTTAGCTGAATTCAAAGCAAATGTCCTACACAATGTATTATCTTTGCATTTTCCACTTTATTACCTTTATAAGAACTTTTTACCTTTCCTAAAGTCATTTTTACAAGTTCATAAATAGACTAGTTATAGCTAAGTAAAGAAAATACATTTTTGGTAGGTCAAAGAGATAGTAGAGAGGGTATAAAGGTTAAGGCATTTTCTTTGAAACATAGCCAAATTCAATCTCCAGAACCCAAGGCATTCATTAAAAATAAAATTATCAATAATTCATAATATAAAATTACATAAAATTCAAATTTGTTAGGATATTTGATTATTTCATTATTAATGCTGGAGCATAGTTAAAATAAAATCATTAAGCCATTCAGAGTTTTCTAAATATAAATTTAATAGTAAATTGCCGTAAATGTTTACTTAAAATACTTAGAAAATCAAAACTTCTTTTAAAGTGAAAGTTGAGATGACTGTTTCATTAGTGAAAGGTTTATATTTGTACAGAAATTAGTTCTGTTCAAACTAGCTTCTTTTATGTATACACTAAGTGTTAAAATTTATTTTAATCATAATCACCTCAAATACTGAGTTTTTCATATTACAAGTGTAGTGATTGAATAGGAAGATAAAAATCTAAGTTTGATTATAGCAATAAAAAGAATGATTAAAATATGAAGTGTTTTGATAGTTGTATATTCAGGATACATAATATAAATGAGAGTCAAAAAGTGGAGGGAAAAAACTTTCTAAGAAAAATTACTTTAGATTTTCATTGCAATCACCCTAGAATTATAAAAGATATATTGGACTTTGGAGAAGAAAAGAAAATTATTATGAGTTGACCCAGGTATGGGGCATGCCCAGATATATAAAATCAGTGAAGTTTTCAGAACAAAACATATTTTTTGTTTAGCAACCTTAATACATTGTCATGTCAGATGACTTCTTGGAAGCAAACAAATGACTTGTAATTCTTAAGTACACGGGCTGATTGTAAACATGCAATTGTAGTGACAATACATAAAGCTCTATTGAGTAAATGGTGAGTAAATGGTCCATCACTCTGATTCAGTGCTTACTGTCATTTTCACAAAGATACATACACGACCAAAAGCAATATATGAGAGATTTGGGAAAACTACGAGAGACACTAGGCAAAAATACACAGCATTTAAATTCACTCTTCTCTGTAAATCATTTAGAAGCAGAAATAAACCATGCTTTTATAATGCAATGTAGCAGTTCTTGGTGCCATAAAGACAATAAACATTATAAAAACACTTGAATTGCGTATGAAGCCATAATAGGAATGACTTTTATATGGGAAATGCTCACATACCATTTTCAAAGATTAATTCTCTTAAAATTGATTTATTTAAAGCCATTTCTAGCTCTTGCAATATTGGCTCTTAGTCATTAAGCAATGAACTCTTTTGATGTTGGACCACATAATCACATTAGTAAAACTAAATTGTACAGCAAGATTTTTTTTAATTTAAAAAGTGTAAGTGCAAAAAAGAAAATTAAAATTAAAAGCCTGTCTACACAATCTATGAAAATTGTATTTTCAGTAATTTTCTGGGTATACAACTATAATATCTCTGGGTCATATTTTAAATAAAGAAAAAAGGCATGTTTTTATCACTAGATGATAATAGACACAGAAATCATTGTTAAGAAAAATTTTACTTCGAACAAGGTTGATTCAGTTCTGTGTTTATCTAATAACTGGAGCCATAATAATGTATTGGACTGAAGGTCAGTCCACTATAAATGTCTGACTTCCCTCCTTCTTATACTTTGGGGAAAAATTGGGAAAATCTTTAGGGAAAGTTGAATGAAACTACACACTGCTTAAAGGTATAACGTCCTAATAAATAAATCAAATATCTAATTCAAAGCACGGACCTTATTGATATTAATACTGTACTTTAAACTTCAAAACAGTTGAGACTAGATCATTTTTATTCCTACTAAGAAGCAGAAGTAATTGCTATCTATGTAGCTCGACCAAGTTGTAACTGCAATAAATATACTAAAGTATGATGAGATACATTGGATACCGAATCTCAGGTTGTATATCTTTAAATAATAAATGGTATATATTAGTTAAACAAAATAAATATAAAAATGTATAATGCTAGAAAATACATAATGGTTTAGACTATTTAAAAGTTTTGCTGTGGGAATTAAAGGTAATTTTGACTAAGGAAACTTTAATAAAAGAGATAAAAAAAATCCACATGCCAAAAACCGTTACATATTATTGAAAAAAATAAATGGTGCAAAGAAAAGGATAATTCATGAACTGAAAGAAAAAATGCCATTAAATGTCAATATTATTAAAGCAATAACAGATTCAATATAATTCACATCAAATGTCCTTATTGAATGAAGCAAGAAATCATGAAATATGTATTAAACTAAAAACACAAAATAGTCATAACATACATAGGGGGAAAGTAGCATGATTATAAATCAAATTATTCAAAAAAATGATAGTAAAAATGTGTTATTGAAAAAATGCCAGACATTCTAATCAATTAAATAAAAAAGTGAGCTCAGAACTAAATCTACACAGATATGAACAACTAAACTCCATCAACGGAGTCAAGAAGTAGATTAAGGAAAACTTTTTTAAAATAGTGTACAGAAAACATAACAGTCCCCTGTAAAAAGATGAAATTATGTAACTAATATTATATACAATAAATTTCAAAATCAACTAAAGACTTCCATTCAATACCTAAAACCTTAAAATATATGGAAAGAATGAATGATAAAAATCATTGAAACCAGCCTTAGGGATTTTTTTCAGACACTTCAATTGGTAAGGGAATCAAAAGCGTAAGTAAAGAAAAAGATTATACATCAAAGCATAAATCTTTTGGTATGAAAAGATAATTCAGTAGTTGAAAAAATCATATGCATGTGGGAATATTTTTCCAAGACATACAGATAATCTCCAGGAACATAAAAGTCAATCATTATTTAGAATTATGGAAATACAGTGAGATATTATCGTACATATGAGAATAAGTGTTGGCCCCAAACAAAAAAATTGTGAGAGGTGTAAAGAAAAGAATCTCCTTATACTCGGTTGACAGGAAAACAAACTAGGAAACAGCATAAAGATAACTAAAAAAGAATTAGAAACCCCACACAATATATACCCAAAGAATGTAAACAAGTATTGCTTCATTAGTTATTAAATCCAAAGTTGAGAACTTAAAAGCAATTGGCAAATACTTAAAATATATTATGTATATTCATATATATGCATAACATCAAATACCACTCAGTTTATAAAATAAATGAAATTAAATAATTTTCAATATTATTGACTATCTGTTGCCTAAATTCTAAACTTCGGAGGGAAAATAAGAATATCTTTTACATACTAACCACGGTGAGAACTCCTGCACTTTTCATCAAATACATTAATGATAAAGTATAATATAATATAATACACACCACATTAGTATTCAAATGAACTTGTGTATATTTAGGGTCATATGGTTATAGACCCAGCAAGTTAGCATTCAAAAGAAGAAAATAAAAATGATGCCTCTGACATTTGTTCACTAATTAAATGACAAGTTAAAAGTATGTATTGGGGACATTTCCTGATAGGAAATGTGCATTTGTGAAGGGTGCTACGTATTGTATGACTGAAACTCAATAATGACCAACTTTATAACTGTACATTTTATGGCGAATCAATTAAATTATTTATTTATTAAAAAGGAAATAAAAAGAATGTTTATTAGTAAATAAAATTATTCTGGAATAAAAATATAAAAATGTGCTAAACAAATTATTCAAAACAGATATTAAATTCTAAAGATGTTTAGGATCCTTTTAAAAAAATTGAAGGGGCTATAGTGAAAGCACAGCAGTAAGGCATTTGCCTTGCATGTGGACAGCACAGGATGGACCCCGGTTCGAAAGGAGTAACCTCTAAGCACTGCCGAGTGTGGTCCAAAAACAAAACAAAAATTGAAGATGTTATACAAAAATGACATATCATTAAGGAATTGTTAAAGTCTTGGCTAAATTACAGACAGATATATGGAAAACATATATCTAGAGAGAACAAGGTTCTATTCAGAGTTCTGAAAAAGAAGGGATAAATACAAATATCAATTAACACTAGGTGCCAAGTATTGTAAAACATATCCTTAAATATTTAATTTATTCATTAATCACAAAAATAGAATGTACAAACTTTAAGTCACAAATAAAATGTAAAATTAATCTCAATTTTAGACAGTAATAGGAGTAATAGGCAGTAAGAGGAGAGTCAAACAGAAATAGTGAGAATAGAAAGAGAAAACAATAGAAACTATGAAGAAAAATAAATTAAATAATAAACTCACTATGTTTTGATTGTTAATTATATAGTTAAAACACAATGGCACAGGATATTGAAAAACAAAAGTTTAGAAGATAAGTCATGTCATGTAATAAATAAAAAGGTAATATGCAGCAATAATACTGATAATAAAAATCAATGATGATTTTTGTATGATTAATTATATAATTCACCTAGCTATATATAGATACATTATACATTAAATAATAAAATTTAACTACTATAAAATTATAAATATAAGAATTCTGGGGGCCAGGCGGTGGCACCGGAGGTAAGGTGCCTGCCTTGCTTGCGCTAACCTAGGATGGACCACGGTTCGATCCCCTGGTCCCCCATATGGTCCCCCGTGCCTGCCAGGAGCGACTTCTGAGCGAATAGCCAGGAGTAACCCCTGAGCGTCACCGGGTGTGGCCCAAAAACCAAAAAAAAAAGTGATAAAAAAAGAATTCTTTTAAAAAGTTACATCATGATAATGGAAGACTTTATCCCACATCTGTCAGAATATAGCATTTCAGTAGACAAAAATAAGTAAGGTGCATTCACAACTTAATTTCAAAAAACCAAGGAATTGGGAATAAGTTTAACAAAAGAGGTAACAGTCTTATACAAGAAAAAAAGTATAATCACTACTAAAAATGACACAAAGAAAACAAAACAAAAACTTTACTTATGAGTTGGCAGGGTTAATACTGTCAAGATGAAAATCCTACTTAAAGAACTACACAGATTCAGTTTAGTTCCTGTATATATAACATTTTTTCAGACACAAGCTGTTAAACTTTTTATGGAGTAATTAAATTTCCCCCAAAGTGAAAACAATGCTAGGGGATTAAAAAGGTGGAAATTTTCTGTTTCTTGACATTTAAATTATACTATAAAGCTACAGTAATAAAGACAACTGGTCCTAAAGTAAAGACAGACTTTCCAATCAAGGAATTGATGCTTAGAGACATATTTATATAATATAATTTATAACAAAGTCATAAATTATGAAAGTATGAAAAAAAGGACTGATCAACAACAAGTGTTGGAAAAATGGGCCAGTCATAAAATGAAAACAGATCTCTCTCTCACACCATGAACTGAAATCAATTCAAAATTGAACAATGACCTTGATATCAAATCTGAATTAATAAATTATAGTGAGGATACAAGCAGAACACTTCATAACATAGAATCTAAAGGAAAATAGGGAACAATGTGATAGTATACCTGTAGTGTGCTCCTTACACATGGCTCTCCAGGTTCATTTGTTGGCACCATGTACGGTCCCCCAAGAACGCCAGGAACGATGCCTGGAGTGAAGACTGAAGTTCACTCTGAGAACTACTGCATATGGCCCAAAACCTCACCACTACCACCAAATTGTGTTTTGTTTGTTTGCTTGCTTGTTTTGGGGCCAGGCCTTGTGATGCTCAGGGGTTACTCCTGGCTATGCACTCAGAAATCACTCTTGGCTCAGGGGGAGCATATGGGATGCTGGGGATCTAACCAAGGACCATCCTGGGTCAGCCACATGCAAGGCAAATGCCCTACTGCTGTGCTATCGCTCTGCCCCCTCACGACCAAGGTTTTTAAAGAAGCATCCTTAATAATTTAGTGCTATTTGCCCAATCAAATGAAGCAAAAATACATAGGGCTGAATCAAAATTAAGGAACTTAGGCACTGCAAAGGAACAATTACTAGAATTAAAAACAAAATAAAAGAAAACAAAAATAAACAACAAAAACCACTTCATAGATTGGGAATAATCATTTTATAAAGTATTAATTCTAATAATATGTTTTATATTACATAAATATTTTTATTAACAGTACATTGATTAATATATAATATATTCTAAATAATAACTATTCTTTATGATAATTCTTTTTGGGGGGGTTGGGCCACACCCATTTGACGTTCAGGGGTTACTCCTGGCTATGTGCTCAGAAATCACTCCTGGCTTGTGGGGACCATATCGGACTCAGGGGGACCAAACTGCGCCACCTTCCCGGCCTCTTTTTGATAATTATTTTATAAAGTATTAACATCAAAATTACAAACTGGTCTATGAACTTGAATTCATAGAGCTCAGTTTCACTGAGTTTATTGAACTCAAAGACTGAGCATGTAGGTGGGTTGTGTTCATGGAATACATGGTTGGTTCAGCACCACTCAGCCAAGTGTGAGAGTAATTTCGAAGCTCTGAGCCATGAGTAATCCCAATATTATTAGCTGTGTCCCCAAACAAAGATAAAGTCACAAATAACAATAAATTATTCTAAAGGAAAATAACAAGAGTATTATGGGATAAAGCCAAATTTATATTCAGAAGAAAATGCATAGATTCGAATGCATATAGCAGCAGAAATAAAGACTCACATGATTGTGCAAACTGAGACCACTGAGAACAATATACCTACTACATAGATTAACATTAGTAGCACAATGCTATTGGTATGCCAGTTGAATATAGCCATTCATATAAAGTGAAATGTGGCATGTTAGTGTATATGCATGTTTATATCTGACAGTCAACAGTGAAGAAATCTAGCTGTTCATTTCTCAAAATCTAATTACAGTCTAAACTAAAATTAAAAAGAAATAGTATTTCAAATTTCTATAGCTGCAATTACATGCTATGAAGCTCACATTACTATAAAAATGATATCACTTTATCTACATAGCAGTAATGAGAAACTTCCTTCTTAGGAGCCATTCTTTAAATTATGCTTGCTCTCAATATGACAAAACAGCTAAAGACAATTTAAATATCATTCTATAACTTTTAAATATCATTCTATAACTTTTTATATTTTCAAATCTGATTTTTTAGATAGTGAAACTAGATGAGCCTTTGGTAAATAAATGGGCCATTGATAAACCACTTGGATCACATCAACTTTTTTTTTCAGTTTTCTTTAGTATTAGTACATAGTAAAAACTTATCCCATTAGATGCCATAGCAATAATAATGGGTAAGGTCTTTGCTTTGAATGCAGTTGATAGGATTACAACCACAACGTCATATATGGTTCATTGATCCCTGCCACGACTGATCCCCTAAGCATAGAGCCATGAATAAGTCTTGAGAACCACTGGGTGTAGCCAACTACAAAGAACAACAACAATGATAAAATAAAATAAACTTTTTCCAGTATAATGCCTCCTCTCAGTTTTAAACACCCCCTGCTGTTTATAATGGAAACTACCTCTAGATAACAAGCACATATTGCCTCAGATCCAGAATTAATATTACCTTTCTTTATTTTTCTTTTTTCTTTTTTTTTTTTGTTTGTCTGTTGTTGGTATTTTTTTTTCCTTTGACCATACCCTGCAGCACTCAAGGGTTACTCCTGGATCTGTAATGAGAAATCATTCCTGACAGATTCAGGGGACCATATGAGATGCCATAGATCAGACCCAGGTAGGCAGCATGCAAGGTAAACTCCCTACCCTCTGTGCTATCTATCACTCCAGCCCCAATATTTACCTTTCTTGAGAAAACCATGTAATTTAACCTAGTCTTATGTTTGCATTTTATCAACTTTTACCTCAATTATCCTAGTAATTACCATCACTTTCCATACATCTTTCTAAAGAAAGAAAAATGGTACCTGAAGAAAAATTTAAAAATCTTAAAATTGTAATGAAGGATCCTAAAGAATATAAATTACTTCAGTCACAAATACCACTTTTGTGCGCAAATGTTGATCCCTGATGGTCCTCTTACAATCATAATGTTTATTTATATCATTACAATTTAATATTAAATTAGGTAGGTAAAATAGAGCTAAATATTTACTTTTTTGTGACTATTTGTATTTCTTCAAATCAAATTATTTTCACTATATTTGTCAATCAAGAATAGTTACATATCAAAAAAAAAGAATAGTTACATATCAACTACAAATAACAAAGCTATCAACTACAAATAACACTTATATCCTATACAATGATATACATTTGAGTAAGAAATATTTTAGTAATATATAAGAAATGCCACATCATTATTTATTTTTATTTTGATAGTAATTAATCATCTCATGAAGGGCAATTATGATTCTTTCATATATAGCACTTAATAAACTAAATAATTCACAACATAAAAATATTAGAAGTATAAGGGGCCTGAGTGGTAGCGCGGGCAGTAAAGCGTTTGCCTTGCATGTGCTAACCTAGGACGGACCTTGCTTTGATCCCCAGGCATCCCATGCTGTCCCCCAAGTCAGGAGCGATTTTTGAGCACATAGCCAGGAGTAACTTCTGAGCATCACCGGATGTGGGCCAAATATGAAAAAAAATATTAGAGGTAGTACCTCACCAAAATAAAAATGTCACTAGATTCAATTAGAAAATACTTTAAATATATTAAAAATACTTTAATTTCAAAATCAAATATTAATTAAATTTTTAAGAATGAACAAATGGAAGATAATTACTGCTGATGATTTTTTACTTTGAAAAGATATTCAAGAAAAATGTTAGCTCTGTGTTATTTTTCATGTTTAAGATAAACTACTAGCAAGTTTATTCTACTTTATTCAATTATGCAGTAAATACCTATTGAATTATTTACCTAATACACTACAAATTTTACTCTACCAGTAACTTTCAAAACATTAGAATATTACTCTAGAATCAAAATATGCAACTTTGCCAATCATAAATCAAGAATATCTATATCCCAGAAAGAAATAATGTTAAATATACTAAGGATCTATGGATCAGTGTAAACTGGTTAGTTTGGTGGATGAAGACTAAAGTAATCTAATCCCTGCCTTTCACAAAACAAAAATATGACAAAAATATATCACTCATTTTTATTCAAAAATTTTATGTGGGTACTCAATGTAAGAATTATTCTACAAAGAAATTTATAACAGCTAAGAAACCAAAGCCATGACATTTACACTGCAGTGAATGAGAGAGGCCAAGGACAATCAAAAAAATGATTAAAATGTCAGCACTAATAAGTCTGATAAAGAAAATTAAAGAAGGCTAAAGACAAATATAATGAAGAGATTTTTTGACTTTAGAAAATTTGCTTAAGTGATTACTGGGCAATAATGTGTATGAAGTCATTTGAACATCAGTGGAAAGAACAATTCAGATGGATAAAATAGTAAACACACAAATCCTAAAGTAAGAATGATAGATGCTACAGTCAAGAAAGATATCACTGAGGGTATATGAAGAGTGAGGGAATATGCGCCGGGAGGTGGCGCAGGAGGTAAGGTGCCTGCTGCCTTGCCTAGGACGGACCACGGTTTGATCCCCCGGTTCCCATATGGTCCCCCCATGCCTGCCAGGAGCGACTTCTGAGCGCATAGCCAGGAGTAACCCCTGAGCGTCACTGGGTGTGGCCCAAAAACCGAAAAAAAAAAAAGATTAAGCAGGATTGTAAAAACAATTCTAAGTATGTTTTCCTTATTATTCTCTAGAAATGAAGGTAATATATCTAGAATGGTAAACTATTAATATTTTACAGTGTTGAAGTAAAAAAAGGACTCTCATTCACTATTGGAGAAATATAAATTGGCTTAGCTTTTATGGAAAATGGTAAGGAGACTGTTAGAAAATAAACAAAACTTTCATATGACCTAGAAATTTCTTCCTTTGGCATCTCTCACTTTAAAAGAGATTAATTTGAAAAGATGTGCATTTTCAGCTTACTGTAGCACCAATCACATAAATACAATATAAATATCTCAACTATCTTATAGCAGATAACTGGATGAAATGTGGCATAACTTCTTAGTTATAAAAAGAAAACCTATCTTATCTCAATTTGGATAAAAATAGTGGATGCTATGTAAGGTGAAATCAATTCAAGGAATAAAAAATGAAGATATAAATAATCAAAGCAAGGGATTGGATAGTCTGAATGAAACAAATTTTAGATTCTGACAAAGACCAGAAGCAAAGGTGGGATGGAGAAGGATAAATTAGAAATCGCATACATCAGTGGTGAGCTTTTTTCCACTTTGGTGTTGGTGAAGGTACACAGCAACTTAGTTTACCAAATTCATAAATATTAACCACTTGCAAACATGTCACTTAATATATTTTATAAGAAAATATATTATATTTATATCTTTAAGACATCTATGCACTTAAGGAGAGCTATTATTTTTTAAATACTGCTTTAACATTATAAAAGAAAAGTAAATAGTTCAAAGCTGTACAAACTCTGAACCATTGTTCTTCACAAATAAGAATGGTTGCCATCATTCTACTCAGACTCCACAAGGTAGCGGAGGTTCCTGCTGCCATGCCACAAGTGAGAGAGTAGGGAGGAAGACTGGAGGACAGGACTCAACTTCCTTGGGTTGTAGCCATCATGCCATTCAGGCGCTGCAGGGAAGAGGAGGTCTCCAGCCACCACAGACCACTTAAAAATAAAAACACCCTGAAACTTCAGCAATCCAACCTACCATATGCAAAGAACCATGGGGAAATTAAGGAAGTCATCAACAATTGAGATATGATGAAAAATACTAACAGATTTCTAAATCCTTCAAAATGCACAGACTTCATAGATGAGGACCTAAAATCAGCATTTAATGTCTTAGCATTGGAATTCAGAGAATCAATAGATGGGCAATTCACCCAACTCAAAGAAGACCTCTATCAGCAGTTGAGAAAGTCCATTCAAATGAAACTAAAGGAACTAAAAAAAAACATGTTAGTAAGCCACAGTAACAGAATTACACACATGGAGAATCATATGGATGGACTTCAAAACAAAATACAAGCTAGAAACAACAAAGAAGCCAGCAAAGAAATTAGAGACAAAGCACTGGAAGAAAAAGTAAAAGGGCTAGAGCAGTGGCATAGTGGTAGGGCATTTGCCTTGCACACAGCTGACCTAGGATGAAATTTGGTACCCCAAATTCCAGTGTACCATATGGTCCCCAAACCAGGAGTGATTTCTGAGCACATACCCAGGAGTAACCCCTGAGCATCACCAGGTATGGGCCAAAAACCAAAAACAAGCAAACAACAAACAAAAAATAAGGTACTTAATGAGCAAAGACTAAAGAAATAATCTACAAATTGTAGGAATACCAAAGGGTAGAAATACAGAAAAGGGGAAGAACAAGTAGTGAAGAAAATGATAGCAAAAAATTTTCCCACCATCTGGAAAGAAGCACCTGTACAAATCCAAGAGGTGAAGAGTTCTAAATAAAATAGACCATAATAGAACAATACCAAAACATCTAGTAATCCAAATGAAAAACAGAGAAAGATTATTCTTTAAAGCAATGAGGAAGTATAAAGAAAAGGAACATAAGAACCAAACCAGATTTTCCATTTGAAACAGTTCAAGCAAGAAGACAACGGAACGGCATTTTTAAACTACTGAATAAAAGAAACTTCCAAACTCTCATTCACACGGGAGGGAGAAGTAAAAACATTCTCAGACAAAAAAAGAACTCACACTATTTGTGCTAACCAAACCAACCCTAAATGAACTACTCAGAGATGAATCACACAACCCAACCACCCATTTGGAACAACAACCACCCTACAAAATAGAATAGCACAACAACCCTCTTTATCAATAACTTTCATAAATGTCAAAGGACTAAACTCACCATTAAAAGATACAGAGTAGAGGATTGAATCAGAAAACAAAAATGCAATATATGTTGCTTACAAGAAATACACCTAAAAGAACAGGATAGACACAGGCTTAGAATAAAAGATAGAAATCAATTATTCAAGCCAATGGAAAAAAAAAGGCTGGGACAGCCATTCTTATATCAGACCAAATTGTATTCAACCTTAAGAAAGTGCTAAGAGAAAAAGAGGATCACAACTTACTGATCACAGGAACATTATATCAATAAATACTAATTCTGATAAACATTTATGCATGAAAAAAGTAGAACCAGCAAAATATTTAAGGCATTTGCTTCCAAACCTAGAGAAACATTAGAAGGAAATGTGATAGTAGTAGGAGACTTCAACACACCATTATCACCACTACATAGATCAACTAGGTAGAAAACTAGCAAAGGTATAAGAGCTCTAAATGAAAAATTAGAATAACTTGGACTGATGGACTTATACAGGGTCCTCCACCCTCAGAAAGTGGAATAAATATTTTTCTCAAATGCAGATGGAGCCTTCACAAGAATCGACCACACCTTAGGATATAAATATAACTTGCACAAAGTTATAAATATAAGGATTATAAGAAGCACCCAATCAGATCACAATGCAACAGAGAACAAGATTGACTATAAAAAGAAGATGTGGGGGCCCAGGAGATAGCATGGAGGTAAGGCGTTTGTCATTCATGCAAAAGGTCGTCGGTTTGAGTCCCAGTGCCCCATATGGTCCCCCGTGCCTGCCAGGAGCAATTTCTGAGCATGGAGCCAGGAGTAACCCCTGAGTACTGCCGGGTGTGACCCCAAAACCAAAAAAAAAAAAAAAAAAAAAAAGAAGATGTGGAGAAAATTTAACACCTGGAAATTAAACAACATGCTGCTCAACAACAGCTGGATCAAAGAGGAAATCAAGAAAGAACTAAAAAAAAAATTTGGTTGGCCAGAGTGGTGGCACAAGCTGTAAGGCATCTGGCTTGTGCACACTAGCGTAGGACTGACCGTGGTTTGATCCCCTGATGTCCCCTATGGTCCCCCAAGCCAGAAGTAACCTGATTTCTGAGCACATAGCCAGGAGGAACCACTGAGTGTCACCAGGTGTGGCCAAAAAACAAAAAGAAAACAAAATATTTTTTGAGATGAATGACAATGAAGAAACAAATTTTCAAAATCTGAGGAATGCAGCAAAAGCAGTAATTCAGGCAAAACTCATAGCAATACTGGCTTACATCAAGAAAGAGGAAAATGACAAAATCAACATCTTAAAGAGGCACCTTAAAGAGCTGTAAACCGCAACAAAAAAATGCAAACACAGGTAGAAGACAAGAAATAATAAAAATAAGAGCAGAAATAAATAACATTGAAACAGAGAAAACAATACAAAGAATTAATGAGACCAGAGCTGTTTTTTTTTGAAAGAATAAACAAGATAGACAAACCACTGGCAAAACTCACAAAGGAAAAAAAAAAGTGAAAACACCCAAATAAATCAGATCACAAACAAAACAGGAGAGATTACAACAGAAGCTCAAGAAATCCAAGACATCAGGAGAGCTCACTATGAACAATTGTACTCAGTTAAGTTAGAGAAACCAGAAGAAATCGACAGATTTCAAAAAAATATCTTCCAAGACTCAAAAAGGAGGATGTAGAAAACCTAAACAGACCAGTCATACCTAAGAAAGTGAAACAATTTTTAAGAAATTTATTAATTATTTATTAATTATTAAGAAACTTCCCAAGAACAACTGTCCAAGACCAGGTGAATTCTGTCAAACATTCAGAGAATTACTACCATTGATTCTCAGGCTCTTTCAAAACATTGAAAAACAGGAATCCTCCCTAACACCTTATGAGGTTAGCTAATATCACACTCATTCCCAAAGCTGGAAAAGATACTACCAAGAAAGAAAACTACAGACCAATCTCACTAATTAATATGAATGCAAAAATCCTCAACAAAATCTTAGCAAACCAAATCCAACAATGCATCAAAAAGATTATATACATCAGGAACAAGTGAGTTTCATTCTAGGGATGCATGGATGGTTCAATAGGCAAATCAATCAACATAATACACCAAATCAACAATAAGAACAACGAAAATGACATGATCATATCATTTAATGCAGAGAAGGCATTTGACAAAATCCAACACTATTCATGATAAAAACACTCAGCAAAATAGGGTTGGAAGGAATCTTCCTCAAGATATCACAGCTATCTATAAAAAAACCACAGTCAACATTATCCTTAATGATGAAAAACTGAAAGCATTTCCACTAAGATCATGGATTAGACAGGCTGTCTCTGTCTCCGCTTTGATTCAACATAGTTTTAGAAGTCCTAGCAATAGCCATCAGACAAGAGAAGGGAATCAAAGGAATCCAAATAGGGAAAGAGGAAGTCAAACTATCTCTTTTTGCAGATGATATGATGATATACATCTAAAATCCTGAAGAGCCCACATATAAGAATCATTTAATTCCTAAATATAGCATATTTAAAAAAGCACATGCATGATTCATTGAGAGAAAATAATGATTAATTACTCTAGATTTCAGAAAGAAATACATCATAACATGCTAGATATTTTGTTTTAACCACTGAGAATGAGAAGTTCCTTAAGAAAACAAAGAAGGGGGGAAAAGCTTGATGTTTGAATGAAGACACATTTCTATGAAACTGGGACACAGGAAGGCAATGAGTGAATGTGTGAGTGAGAAAATAATATGGTCAAAGCTCTGACCATGATCACTTTTTTATGGACAAGAGTCTAAGAATAGAGAAGGAAGTGGGATTTATACCAAGAGACAAGCATCTCAGAGAAACTAGGCAATGAGGATTATGAGATGATAGATTCCCATAGAAATGTGCTTGTTATAAAATTTAAGAAGCAACCATCTGAGTGAATAATACAAGGAAGAAAAACTTTGCTCTAGGCTACTGCAGAGACAGTAACTACTAGAAACAGAAGAAAGGAAGTAAAGCTTGTACGAAAAAGGGACATGATCTATAAGGTGAAGCAATACTTTAAAAAATTCAAGTATTCTTATGGCATATGTTTCAAAGGTAAAGAAACCTGTATCTCTTAGGCCAAGGAAATTCCCTTTCTAATTTTCCCAACACTTACTGTGCCTATGGAAAAAAAAGAAAAAAAAGAAAAGGCACAAAACCTTGCCACACCAGCCCTTTTCCTTTGTTTTTTCTTTTTTCCTCCTTTTTCTTTTTTATTATTTTTTCTTTCATTCTTGTGGCTATTATATGATGGTGGTTGTTTATAGGTTTATAGTAGCTGGTTCCTTTTTTTTTTTGTAGTTGCTGCCTCATGAATTGAGGGGGGAGAAAACGGAGGGTGCCAGGATCAAACAATCATATGAACATTAAGTGAAAATAAAAAATGATCAGACTCAAACACCAAACTCAAAGGCAACGACAACAGAATCGATACCCAATCTACAACAAGCTACAACAAGCACAGAGGGGAGCAGTTACACTAGCAGTCTGGCGGACAAATGAGGGAGATAAGGGATGAATGCCGGGAGCAGGGGTGCAGGGAGGACAACACTGGTGATGGGAATGGCTTTGATTCATTGTCAATATGTACCTTAAATATTACTGTGAATGATTCACAATTCACTTTGGTCACAATAAAAATTATTTAAGAAAATACAAGTATTCACCATAATATCTACTTAACCAGAGAAAAGTAAACATATGATTGCTTTATTATTTTCAGTACTATAATTGCTACTTATTGAAAGAGTGAAAGAAAGGGAAAGATCTTGATATTAGTTGGATAAGAAATCATATCTGGACTGTTAGACCTCAAGTGTGTGGTTTTAATACAGCCATACTTGGCCATCTTTAACTTCAGCTCAGTGTAAGCAGTGCTACTTAGACCAGTGACAGGTAAGGTCACCAGGATCAAACACAGAAATGCTCAGGGATGTCAAGTGGTGCAGGGATTGAACTAATGTTGCCTCTATGCTAGTTGTGCTCTTGAAAGTTCACTAGCACTTGAGAATTAATCCCAATCTCACCACTGGTTTGTTTTGAATTTTAACTAGGCTTAATAAACCTCAATTTCTTCACGTATAAAACCTAGATAATGGTATATATAATACAGACTGTTATCTAGGTAACTGGTTATATTAGATGAATGAGTCTAATGCATTGGGATAAATAATAAACAGCTTAATATTAATATTATGTTAGTAATCACACTGGATTAATGTTAATTTAATTATCACACACATATTACTTATGAAATAGTGTGCAAAGGAAACTGAAGCATGTGAATTAAAATGCTTTGTGTTTGATCATTTACCTAACATGTGGAGACTATCACTCAAATCCACCAGGGTAGTGTTAGTATGCATTCAGCTCAATATATAAGTTAAATGGTCTCTTTCTTGACAAACCTTTAAAGATGCTCCTCTGTGTTTCTTTTGCCCCTAAAGACTTAAATTTGGGTTGCCATATTGCTTGGTCTAGCTCTGCTTGCTAACTGTAGTTTTAGAAAATAATTGTACAAAGTCAGTTTATAAAGAATCTTTCCATCTTTGATATTTAAGTAATTTGATTGCCCTGTGTTCGAATCCTATTAAGTGATTTTAACAAAATTCCCCTACAATAAAAATTTCCTCTAATTAGCTGTCTCTTGAGTAATTTTAATCTAATGATACACCTCACTCTGCTATAGTCTCTAATGCCCTAACTATCTTTTCTATATTCATATTTTAGTCAAAAACTATCTTTATGTGTTGGCAATGCTGAGCTTCAAACAAAGAAACTCATACATACAAAGCACATGCATTATAACTAAATCACATCTACAGTATATTGTTGCAACTTTAGTATTGTTTTATCCAAGTTTTTTCTCTTACAGTCTGGCCAGACTGGCTGGGCAAGACTCAGTTATTATAACTTCAGTGATCTCTGAACCCCCACAGTCCTAAGACCCTATGTGACATAGAGAGTGGGACACAGGCTATAGTGCTTGCTTCACTCCTGACCTTAGCTAAGCCATCTACTGTATCCTGATTATCATGATCCATGAACTATAGAACACAAATAAATGACCTATTAGTTGTAGTGCCATAAAATTCAGAAGAAAACAAAACAAATCTGGGTAGTTATTAGCAAGCAATGAAACCAGACACAAAAGTTGAATAAGTTTCTGCTATTTCCTATATTTGTGATCTTATACAAATCCAGTGGGGATTGTTTCGATCGTTTCACCTGTATAATAAATACAATAACAATAGATTATACATCAGATGGTTTCAATGTGTTTAACAATTCAAGTAAATAGAACAAATAAGGACCATGAAAATTGTTATTCTTTTTAAATTATTGCTACATGCATAATTTATTTTATTTTATATCAAATGAGGTTAAGCTCTGAAACATTCTATTTATTTCTTCATATTGTTCTCTACTCTCAGCACCTACAAATTCCCCATATACTGCTGTACTTTCTGCAGCACTTAAACACTCTACCATCTATTTATTTACAATTATTAATGCTTATTTTTAACCTCCTTTCCAAGAAGTAAATTCTCCAAGAGAAATGATTCTTGTCCCTTGCTCAAGTAAGTCAAGGAAATATTTATTAACTTATGAGTTAGATATTTGTACTTCAAAATAATGAAGATGAGGAAAATATAGAAAATTAGTAAATAAACATCCAAAAATGCTTGAGGATTTCAGGACTTCATTTAGGAGTCCAGTTTATCTTCCCTGTGTCTTTTCTGACTTCAAAATAAATATGGAGAATCCTCATAGAACTCAAAGAAACATGGAATGAACTGAATGAACCACAAAGGAGAATCAAGAGTATATAAAAATATAAATGAGAATACACCAAACTGAAATAACAGAACTGAAAAACTTTGTTGGCATAATGAAAACCTCAGTGGAAAGCCTCTCCAATAGAATAATGACATATGAAAATAGAATTATTGACCTGGAAGATAAAATGAATGACAAACCCATAGAACAGAAGAAGTTGGAAAAAGGCCTTAAAACAAATGATCAGACAATTAAAATAACTCAAATATGTGACCAGATGAATATAGAAATATTTGATAAACTCAATAGAAAGACCATGAGAATTGTTGGAGTTTGAGAGTTTCTGAAAGAAAATCCGCATAAAGAATCAACTTTTAAGGATATCATCACAGAGAAACTCCCAAAGCTAGAGTACATGCAATCAATTCTTGCTTGCCCAAAGACTTCCAACTCAAAGAGATCTGAAGAAAAACACCCTAAGACACCTCCTAGTCAAATAATAATTCCTACAGAAATTATATTCAAAGGAGAATTCTTAAGATAAGCAGCATACCTGACACAGAAACCCTCAAGCCTCAAATGAGTGGTGGGATATAGTGAAAAACTCAATGAAGTAAATGCTTTGCCTAGAATACCTCACCCACCCAAACTCACATATCAGATTGAAGGAAGCATATATAGCTTTATGAATAAACAACAGCTCATAAACATTACAGACACAAGATTAGCCTTAAAAGACAAAGAGTAAGGTCTCATTTAAGACAAGAAAGACCAATAAACATATCAAATGCCCACATAAATATGAACTAAATCCCATGACAATTATTTCTCTCAACATCAATAGAGTAAATGTACCAGTTAAGAGACAAAAAGTGAAACCACATTTCCCATTGTAGCAACAATCCTACAAAATATAATGGCACAAGGCACAACAGCCTTTTCTGTCAATAGTTTCCTTAAATGTCAATTGACTAAAATCTCCCATCAAACACAGATACAGCTGTTTAGATTGTGCAAGTGCCCAACCCACTGCTCTTTATCGACATCTATACTTATGTTCTAGTGCTTTTATCCACAGAAACAGGTGCAGAATGAGTTTGGAATCCATGGACTCCTATTACAGAACTTGCTATTAGAAGTTTTAATGCATTAATTTTACTATGTCAATAAAAACTCCTTGATCTTTTTGTCCACAGTGATACTTGGAGATATAGATTGGTCACTTTAGCTTCACATTGCAATGCTATAATATATTAGACTCGGAGGTAGTGATCATTAAGTTAATGTCTTGACAAAAATTCTAATCTATTTATTTCCTACTTGAAAATACCTGGTAATATAATCTAATGTGTATGTCTACAAATAGCAATGGAATATGCAACTATGTGCCAAAAACTCCTGCTACAGAGCTCATTCATTGAGTAGGTTATTGCAATTTGTTTTTAATTGTAGATAGTTTACCATTGTGCCATAATGATCATGATTTTATTTTGCTTTTAGGAAAGAAACCTGTATGCTTAAGACCCTCTAGATGATTTTCATGGTGTAAATCCTCTTATACATGATATACTCATTGCCATATCATTTAGTTTTCTAGACTTAAAAATTATGACTGTTTTTAAGAATGCTCTATATACAATCTAACCCACAATGCTTTTCTTTAGTAAAGTTTTCCCTTACTAATATATATTGGCCTAGAAAATGAAAAACTTTTACATCTGACTTGTTGGTTTTATATTTTCTAAGCTTTCTGACCCATTGCACTTGTGTCAACTTTTCAACTGTAACCCATAGATTGATCCCCAATGTCTGTCTATGCGTGTGAGTGTATGTGCTGGCCACCTCAATATCTGTCTAATGTCCATCTGTAATATATATAATATCTGTTTATGCTGTTTATTGTCCTTCCCCCTGCTTCCTTCCCCACTTTGTTTACCACCTTACAAATTATTTTCTAGCCTTTCACTCTCTTATCCCTCCTCTGTTATTTTCCCTCATTGAACGTTTTTTACCCTCAGTTCTTAATTCCTCAGGAATCAGAATATTCCCCCCACAGCAGACAGATCCAAATCAGCTCCAAAAGTGAAAAGATAGATTCCCAGCCCTCCTTGCCTCAGCCCAAGAAGAAGAAGCCACCACTGCTGCTGCTATTTTGTTCTTGGAGATACCTTTTCCCCCATAATTCTTCACTGTGGATTGGTGCTTGCAGATTCTGTTTCTGAGAAGCTCCCAGCTAGAGGACTTTTCATGATATGTGAGTACTAGGAGTCAATTTTCAGACTCCACAAGAACATGTCACAGGCTGAAGCTGTTCTCTGGATTTTATCCCCTCCAGACTATTTGAAAATACTTAAAGGGGACATGTATATATCCTTTGAATATTTCTTTGATATATTTCCTTAATAAGTATAACTCTTATTTTCTATCTTCTATATAACAGCAGTTTAACCCATTGCTTTTTTGGATATAATTAGTAGAAAATTCTAGTATAGACAGTTCTCTATTGTTCTGAGTTCATGTTACAACCAGGTTATCAGGATTGTTTGGCTTATTATTTTTACCCCCACATGCACTAGTAATACCATATGGTATTGTTCCTTTTTGCATAGGCACATTAAAATGGGAGATCTTACATCAAACAAGTTCTTATCTAACAGAGATTGGAGCACACAAATTTTATTTTGCAATGGAGTTTTACAACCTGAACCCTAGTCATGTGACTAGGCTTACACTTCAGAAGATCAGACATTGGCCATTCAATCCTGAACCTTGTATCCCATCTATGGAACCAGTACAGTTTTCTACACTAGCAACAGAAATCAGACTTCTATCAGCAAAGTCCCTAATGCTGCATTGGCATTGACTTGCTCCAGAGTGGGTTCATATGACACCCTGATGACTTAGCTAAAGCAGCAACTTGTTTCAGGGCAGGGTTCTCTGCATTGCATCTAATTGTGAGATGAAACCAGAAGACATTCCATGTCACCCTGACTTTGACATAGAATCTATACAGAAACCAGGATCTCTCTCTGTGGTCCCAGTCAAAGCTGTTCCAAATCATAGTTATTGTGGTTAGATTTCTGTAGTTAACGATCCTGGTATTGGAATAAAGATAGACCCTAATATTAATGGAATAAACTTGAGTATTCAGAGAATGCTTCCCAGACATGCAATCTATTGTTGGTAATGGGGCAATAAATGCACAATGGAGCCAGGAAAGCCTCTTCAAAAAGTGATGTTTGGGCAACTGGTCAGTCATGTTCATAAAAGCAATTTCAACCTTCTTCTAACACTATGAACAAAGGTCAAATCAAAATGGATTACATACCTTAATATCAGACCTGAAACCATAAAGTGTATAGAAGAAAATGTAGGTAAAACACTCTATGTCATTGAGACAAATGTCTTCAAGGAGAAAAGACCACTGTTGTAGCCAGTGGAAGCAGAGATAAACATATGGGACTACAATAAACTGAGATGGCTCTGTACTTCAAAGGAAACAGTAACAGTAAGACACAAAGGATATTGATAAAATGAGAGAAACTATTCACCAATATCTATCTGATAAAGAGCTAATATTTAAGATAAATTAGGTACTGACAGATCTTAACAAAAAAAATCTAACCCCATCCAAAATACTGAAAAGAAATGAATAGACACTTTCTTAAAGAAGAAATACAGGCAGCATGGGGCTCGGCAGGCCCCTGCCATGCGGGAGGGGGCCTGCTTAACCAGGCCTAGGGGGGTGCAGGAAGGGGGCGACCCCAGCACCTTGCTGTCGCCCTGCTCCAGATCTCCTCGGCTTCCCTGGACCACAGGCCTGGGCAGGCCACCGAGGTGGGACCCCTGGTGGGGCTCGAAGGTACCCTGGGCTTTTCCCCCATTCTCTACCTGACTCCTTGGGTGGGTCTGGGTGGGGATGCTGAACTTCCAGCCTCCAGCAACATGACGGATCTATTCCCTTTCTGGGAGCTGGGAGTTTCAGCAGCATGGGGCTCGGCACGCCCCTGCCATGAGGGAGGGGACCTGCTTAACCAGGCCTAGGGGGCGTGCAGGATGGGGGCGACCCCAGCACCCTGCTGCCGCCCTGCTCCAGATCTCCTCGGCTTCCCTGGACCACAGGCCTGGGCAGGCCACCGAGGTGGGACCCCTGGTGGGGCTTGAAGGTACCCTGAGCTTTTCCCCCATTCCCCATCGGGCTCCTTCGGGCACCCCTATACAGCCTTGTTCTAGATTAGCTACTCAATTTTACTTAGGCAGTCTCTGGCAAGAACTTATGAGTTCACATGTTCAAAACCGCGCGCACAGTACATATTAATAATTTATCCCATTTTTGAATGTATGTATTGTGTATGTAGAAAGTCCATCTAGTATTCTGTACATTCACATACCCCTTTAATGCTTATTTTCACTTTTTAAGTCTATATCCCCAACCTTCAGTACTACCCATTTACGCTTTTCAACTTCTGTACTGTACATTCCTCATTACGCTCCAAAGGGGTGCACTGAATTTAACAATCCCCAACTATTTCAAAAGAGATAAGATGTACACATATGGCTTTGAATATTTTGCATCTTTTTTCATTGACAGCTAACTCTTATGAAATATTCTCTTAAATAATGAATATTTTCCCCACTTTTTATCTATTCTTCTCTTTGTGAACTTTTCAACAAGAATTATTCGGTGAATGAATCCCTCAGTGTAATTCTTATGTGTAACCATGTCATGGGGAGTTTATACATGTTTTTGCATCCCCCATATGGGCTTATAAATCCATGTGGCATTGTTCCTTGTTTGCAATGGCATATCAAAATGGAAAATACCTACACACAAATAAATTCTTATCCATAGAGATTGGAACACCCAAATCTTGTAGTGCAATGGGACCTTACACCCTGAACATTGGCATAATGATCTGGCACAGGCCTCCATAAAATGGGCATTCTCCATTTACCCCTGAACCTGGGATGCTATCTAGGAAACATCCAAGGTTCCTTACAACAACACCTGGAAGCGATTTTCTATCAGGGAAGACCCTACTGCTGCTTTGACATCGATCTACTCACAAGAGACTTCCCTTAACGCTTAGAAGACTTAAGAACATCAACGACCTGCATACTGGACAGGGCTTTCTGCAATGCCCTTTAATTGCAAGGTGAAGTGAAAGGATCCTCTGCACCATCCTAAATGCAATATAGGATATGCAGATTCCAGGATCTTTAGCACAGATACATGATACCAGAAACAGAGACAGCATGGAAAATAAAAGTGAGTTGGTACTACAGACAATGATTTGGATTGAGTAACCTAGTTTGCCTGGAGCCTAGAGCTGGTCTTATGCCAGAAAACTTCAGGGGTTTGGTCCTCTTGTACTTAGGCTGAGGATTTTCCTTTCCATGCCCCCCATATTTTGGTGGGCTGATGCAAACAAGTATTGCCACTCTAATGCCATTTTTACTGTGTTCCTTTAAAAGAAACACCCACTTTTGAGGCTAACTTAAACTAATATGCACATACATGGAAATGTAAAGAAGTACTATGCCTTCAATATTTAAGAAGATACATAAAGTTTTATGACTTTAGAACACTTTATATGCTGCTAGGAAATATGTATCACAATCCGGGGACTTGAGGGACAAAATAATTATACATGGGTTCTGTTTTATTTTTCTTAATATTCTTTGGCTGAAAATTCAATGTTAAGACATCAGCAAGGGGACTTATGTGAATTCTGTTTATGGGTGATTGTCCTTCCACTGTAACTTTACCTTGTCCTCTTTCTTTGCATCTTTGTTCTCAAAATTAAAAATAAATAAATTTTAAAAAAGAAGAAGAAATACAGATGTCAATAAAGCACATAAAAATGCTCATCACTAATCCTCAGGAAGATGCAAATCAAAATAACAATGAAGTATCATCTCAGACCTGGCATATATCACAATGAACAAGAACTATTAGTGCTAGTGGGGATGTGGAAGAAAGGGACTCTTATTGACTGCTGGTGGAAATGTCATTTGGTTCAGCCTTTTTGGAAAACAATATGAATATTCCTTATAAAACTGGAAATTGACCTTCCTTATTATCCAGCAATACCACTCCTACACATGTACCCTAGGAACACAAAAACTATTAATACATATACACAATGGAATATTATGCAGCTGTCAGAAAAAAACACAGTCATGAAATTTTTCTATACATGATGAGCACGGAAACTATTATGCTGAATGAAATAGTTAGAGGATAAAGATAGACACAAAATAGTCACGCTCATCTGTGGGATTTAGGAAAAATAAAAGACTGTATGACAATAATACCCACAAAAAATAGAGATAAGGGTCAGAAGGATCAGCCGAGGATTTGAAGTTTACCACAAAGAGTAGAGAGCACAGTTAGAGAAATAGCTACACTATCAACTATCATAGACAATAGTAGTGAGCGAGAGATATAGAAATCCTGCCTTGAAGATAGGCAGGGGGTAGGGGAGAAGAGATATGGGGGGTCATTATTTTCAGGAAAGTTGCACTGGTGAATGGGTTGTACTTTATGACTTAAACCCAACTACAAACATTTTTGTAATCATGGTGCTTAAATATATTATTAGAAATGAATTAATATCACATCATCCCCTGGAAAAAAATAAATGGCTTCAGCAGTAATAAAAAAAAAGATAAAGTTGGGGTCAGAATCACAAAGTTTTAGCACAGCTTCTGCCATTAATTTTTCATATAAAGTTTATATAAGGTTCTCAGTCTCACCACTGATAACATGTTAGGTCCACTAATTCTGTATTTGTGGAACTTCATCCTAGATGTTATGCAGCATCATGGGACTCTGCCACACTGTAGGAACTGAAAAAGCTCCTTACTGCCAAATAAGGGGTGAGAAGTACTTGTTAAGAATGTAGGGGTTGTAAATATAATACAGGGAGTCAATTATTTTTCCAAAAATGAAGAAATTAACTAGTAATTTTGGGCATTGTCCAATAACATACTCAAAAAAAAAACACGGCAGAATTTACAGCAAATGATACAATAAATTATTTATTTCAGCAAGTTCCCCGTTTCTAAAAATGAAATTAAAATGAATAATCTTCCATTTTACATATTCATACCAATTAATTGCCTTGTCCTATAAATTATATTCTGAATACAAAACCTGTTTTTATGAACTATTGCATAATGATATGCTCGAGTGTTTATATCATCTTTCTACACTTATGTTTATATATTTAAAGTCATCTACTTTAGACTTTAGAATGTAAATATCATAAACATACAAAGACTAAAAGAGAAAATTAGAGAAACAATGACATTTTAATAGCAGCAATAATCTGTAAGATAAATGGACACAGCCACACTTTGCTATGAATTAGCATCTATTAATAAACCACGCCAGCAAGAGTTCAGAGAAATGGCTAGGGCCATGGTCAACAGTAATCAGAAATCTGTGGAGTACAGGGGATAGAATGTAAGGCCTCACCTCACAGGAATAAAGCAACACATATCTAGGACTGTTGCAGACATTTTCATTGTATCTTGTAATTGTATAAAGCTCTGCAGGTAACTATTGTTATGTTCATTTCACAGGTGAGGAAATCACTTCAGAGTATTCAAATCAATGGCAAGGGCCTGAAACACAAGTATCCAAATCCTGATTAACTCCTGCCTTATCCAGCTCCAAAATTTCTCTTCACTCCATGCCTGGCTCTTAAATTCAGTTTCCATTAAATAAAAATTGGTCCTTTCAATTTTTCTTTGCTCTAATAAATTCCACAGTTGATGAAAAACGTATTTCATTTTACCTGTAAAGGAGGTTCTGAAAAGCCAAGGCTGCCTTTCAATCTGAGAGCTGCCAGTGTATGATGGTTTAGATGAAGCAATCTTATGATAAAGCTAGTAAAGCTGGCAAAAGGTAAAGACCAAATTCTATATCCACTAACAATAGATATGGGGCATGTTTTATAAAAATAACTTTTTAATTTTAATGCTGAAGCAAAACTGGAACTTTATATAAGACCTACAAGTCCATCAAGCCTTTAACACCAGTGCTATGATGTAAAATTTATTGAAACAATAAATAATCATTGTGTGGCCACTGTGTGCAAGCATATGTGACATATTTTATTCCCATTCCCAAATCTCCAATAATTAAGCAGTCTGATATTGACCAACACCCTTCCTTCCAGAACCTTAAATGAAAAAATTGGTTTTTGTAAGACTATCAAACTAAAAAGTGTTGAGCTAATAGATGAAGTCTAAGACAAAAACTGAAAATTATAACCATTTAAAAAGACTTTTAAGTATAGTGTTTCCTGTCAGCAAAATGAGGCCAAACTGATAATTCTAGCCTTGGATTGTGTTCTAGTGAAACAACTCTGACTGAGTTTGTTAAGAATTTTTTTTCATGTTAGTGAGGTTTATAAATTGTTTTTCCCCTTTAAGATGCTTATTTTAACCAGAGAAACGAGAATTTAATAATACATTATTATATTAAATTTAGTGGACACCTTTGAAGTGTAAATTATTAATATGTGTACTCTGGTGTTATTAAGAGCACTAATTAAAGATTTACTATGCTGGACCTTAGAGATAACAGAGTGGTAGGGCATTGGCCTTGCATGCAGTCAACCTAGGTTCAATGCCCAACATCCCATATGGTCCACAGAGGTTATCAGGAGTGAGTTCTGAGCATAGAGCTGGAATAACTCCTGAGAGACAGCCTGTCTGGCTCAAAATCAAACAAAAAGATTTACTATGCATATTAACTGATTTTGAAACATCCTCTACAAATTGCTCAATCAGAATCTGCAATGTGGTGATTGGAAATCACATTGCAGCTGAGAATCCAGGTGAAAAATAGTTGTTCTCTAAAGTTGGATCACCTACACCACAATCACCCTAGTAAAGTGCTTCAAGAATATTATGCAAGTACTTGTGTCTACTTTCAATTCACTGAACTAAAATCTCTGAATATGAAAACAAGAATGATTGGCACAAATAAACAATCGTGATGGTGTTCATGCACAATACAATTTGAACACCACATTTAATGAATTTCAGAGAATGCGAGCTCGGTCTTGGTGAGTAAGATAAAACAAAATATTGGTTGCTTATGTGTTTTAAAACAGAATAATGGATACGGGAATATTGTGCTTAAGTTCAAATGTGCTTTGATAATTTTTTGTTTGTTTGTTTTTTGGGCCACATGCTCAGGGGTTACTCCTGTCTGATTGCTCAAAATTCTCTCAGAAATTCGCTCCTGGCTTGGGGGAACATATGGGACGCCGGGGTGTTGAACCACAGTCCATCCTAGGCTAGCGTGCACAAGGCAGACACCTTATGCCCTGCGCCACCACTCCAGTTCCAATAAATAAACAAAATTTTGATAACAAACAATTAAACCAGGTCAGCTGCAGGAGAGGATGTTTAACTGGATCATTCAGATGCAACTATGCCTTTTCTGAATAAAAATAATTTCCAAAAAAAACATGAAAAGATATTTTTTTCAATAGGAGTCCTGGGAGACAAGTATACTGATCAAGACCTTTCAGTGATTAGTGTTTTTTTCTCTTATGCCAAAAGCACTCACTAATTCTGCACACAATTATTTCGAGATGGTCTCCTGGCCAGGAGCAAAATGGGGAAGAAATGCAAAGGAATCCCACTCTGTCCTGGTTTCTAGAAAGATGCAAGTTCTTAGAAAATTTTGAAAGCAGCAAGCCAAAAGTTAAGGAGTAATAAATTCTAGGAAGTTAAACGGAATCAAAGTTGACCTAAAATTTTGTAATGATATGAAAAGAGGGTAGAGGGAAAAGAAAGAAATTTTACTTTCTTACATAGATTCATCTGTGAGCTTTTTAAAAATGCAGATTCTTGGGCTTCCAAATCTTTGGGAGGAAGTCTAGGTCTTAATGAGGTGATTATATATATATATATATATATATATATATATATATATATATATATATCCGTTATCTGAATATATTCAGATAGCTATACTCAGTATATATATGTTCAATATATATATACATTAATACATATATATATTCAGTATATAGTCAGATAGTTATATATTCAGATATTAGTGTAGTCACACTAAATTCTAAGTAGGGAGCCATATCAGTGATCTCAAAGTTGAATACATATTGAAATTATCTGCGAATCTTTGTGAACATTGAGTGCTCATAATATTGAGCTCCAAAATCCTAGGCATCTGCAATTGGTAGGACTGTGAAAGAAAAGTATGATGTTGGGTGACATCAAGCAATCCTGGGGGTTCCAAGAATAGTGATGATAGAAATAAAAAGGGGTTCAGCTGCATGCAAAACAAGTGACTTAAAAACTCTAAGATCTCTCCTGTCTCATGCATTTAAATAAAAAATTTCCCTTGGACCTGAGCTCTGTGATCCCTGAGCACAGAGCCAGGAGTAAGCCTTGAGCATGGCCAGATGTGTCTCAGTTCCTCCCAAACCCCCACAAATCTTTCTAAGTGGCTGAGACTTAAACTTGTTTTTTTTTTTTTTTATGTGGATGGGGTTCTGAGATTACATGAATAAGTACAGAATTTCAAAAATTGTGACTACTCTTCACATTGTCAAGTGTTACTTTAACATTTATTTCATTCCTAAGTGGTATTATACAGTATATAAAATTAACATACAAATTTCCAGAACTTATAAAGTTATAAAGACTTAACAGCTTTAACAAGGTAGTTTCGAGCTTCCCATGTCCTACAACCAAGTTTTACACAGCTTCCTCTCTGATTTCCATGGAAGTCATTTTTAGTCTATGATAAAATATAGTTGGTATTATTCTTCAGAGTCCACTTCTGTCAAATTTGTCTCTGAGGCTTTGTAGTCTATTCTCCTTGCTAGAGTTACCACCTTTTGTCACTTTGGCTTTTCTTTGTTTTTCGGTCATGTGCATGTGTGTAAGAAATGCTACTTCTCCTGTCATTGGCCTGGCCACAGACAATAGGTCAAAGAGGAAAGACCAAGTTGGTTTTCTTGCACCTCTTAGCATGTTTGCATTCTCTGTTTCTTGGTTATTTCCACTTTTTCTGACTGGCTGTTCCTTATGCCTATCTCTTGTAGTTGGACTCAGGAGTGCCAAACTTTCAGAATTCTGTTTGGTTTTGTTTTGTTTTGTTGGGGGGGGGTATTTTTTGTATTATTTTTATGTCTTCCTTCGCTTTTCCCTTTCTTTTATTAAACTTATTTTTATAGTCTCTAGAAGGACTCCCATTTTTTGCGTGTTTGAATTTTTGCCCCCCTTTTTTCTTTTTTTTTTCTTACCTTCAAACATAACCACATAACTTGAATCATCTTGTTCTGCCTCACAAATTGAGGGGGAAATAATGGAGAGTACCAAGACCAAGTCGTATGAACATTGAGTAGAAATAAAAAATGATCAGATTCAAACGCCAAATCCAAAGCCAATGACAACAGAATCAATACCCAATCTACATCAAGCTAGACACAGAGGGGACCATTTATACTACCAGCCTAGGGGACAAAGGAGGGGCGATAAGAGATGCATGCTGCTAACAGGGGTGAGGGAGGACAACATCGGTGTTGGGAATGTCCTGATTCAATGTCACTATGTACCTAAAATACTACTGTGAAATATTTGTAATCCACTTTGGTCAAAATAAAAATTATTAATAAAAACAAACAAATAAATTTATAGTTATATTTATTATATTACTGGACACCCTCACAGAATTAGCCCCACTATAATAAAGGCACACAATTAAGGAGAACATTAATAAGAACAAGTGTAGAACATCATATTGGCCATAGCAATCTAATGTAATTTCACACAGACAATCCTACATGATAAATTTGTGAGTTGCTGCTAAATACAATGAAAGTAGCATATGTTGAAATATACTTTATAATATAGAGATTCTATGTCTTCCTGCCCAAATTCATTAAACCTATCAAATACTCAGCATTTCATCAGTCTTCTGAGAATAGTGGAGAAACCATAAAGAAATCTAACATTTTTATCAAATGACTTACACATTTGTGAGAATAGGTAGTATTTACACCTCTTCTTTCAGAAAAGGTCATGAAATTATAAAGAAACTGAGGATTTGAGATGCAAGAGTATTCTTATAATCAGATCATCAAAATTGAAGGTGAAAGGTCTTTGTTCAAACTCAGAATACATATGTCTACTGGCTCACTGAACATGCACAAGATAGATTACTCAGCCGTAATCTTTAAAATAGGTAAGTTCATAAAGTAATTATAACATATTTTGAAGTAAAAGAAACTTAATATTTCATGCTATAATAAATGAGGCCAGAGCATTGGTAGAGCTGGTAGGGATCTTTCATACACATATCCTTCAAAC